>JAHRHZ010000032.1:3582100-3604956 GCA_024137785.1 Ginglymostoma cirratum
GAGGAGCAGGAAGGCTGATGTTTCGGGTCTGGACCCTTTTCTGAAGAAGGGTCTAGGCCCGAAACGTCAGCCTTCCTGCTTGGCTGATGCTGCTTGGCCTGCTGTGTTCATCCAGCTCTACACCTTGTTATCTCAGACTCTCCAGCATCTGCAGTTCCTACTATCTCTAGATAAAAATGTAACTATTTTGTCTGTATTCTGGATCTAAACTTAAATTAACTATTTTACCTAATGGATCAACAGCTCATATAATAGTTTGGACATATTAAAATTTCTAATAAATCTTGCCATTGCAATTATCCATTCCTCAAATGCTCTGCTAAAGAAGATAAAGGATGCAGCTCTGTGAGAGTGATGAGCAATTTATAATGTTCAGGGTTAGTCTTTCGTACTTGGAAAAAGAAATAGAGTTGTCTCTAACGATATTGATGGTTTGTTTAATCTAAGGAGGAGGAAAACTTCTCAGTGTTCGTCATTGCAGATTATCTAGACAACTAAATCCCCGTTCTGTTGATCCAGAAAAAAAGAGTGAAAAACAGTATGTCATCATTGTTTCTTGCTTTTGAGAGATTTTCTTGGAAATGGAACAAATTTTGGGCCTACCATCGATATTGAATGATTACATTAATAGTGACCACACCTGGAATTTACCCAAGTGTCCTATATTCGGAACTATGCTTGTACAGCTCACTCTCTAGTTATATGATAGTGTAACCCAAAGATACAAAGTAAAAGACCTTCCTGTTTTGTATATTCTGTCCTTGTCAGATGTTTTGATGGTGGACTTAAGCAGTGAAGCCAGATGCAGATCATTACATTAGTTTATTTTATGTATAGAATGTGAACTTACACATTCGGAGACAAAGCAAATTCCTTGACTTTACTCAATCTTATTCCTATTCTCAAACAATGGAAGAAAAATAATAAGCTATTTCTCCAGCCCCTTTCAAGGACTGATTTAATTGTTTCTTGTATAATCTGTGTGTATAAACTGACATTCTGCATTGTAGCTTCAGGCATGAAAACTCTAACTTAAACTTTAATTCACTGCCCAAATGTTTCTCTTTTTTCTGTTTCAATTTCTAACTAAGGGAAGGGTTGTAACATTAATTTCCTCCTGGTTCAGTGGTTGATCTATAGATGTGTCAGTAAGTCTTGCCAGCTTACAGGGTCAGTGGAAGAGTATATACTGCCTGAGGTGAACCTTTAGCTTGGTGCCACTCCCATCCATGCTCCCCTCCCTTCCCCTCAATATCTGGAAGATATCGACACAAGTGAGATCATGAAAAGAGGTGAAAAAAATGCAGTGTAAGGGAAAGCGAGTCCCGGGAAGGACTCATGAAGGAGCAAGTTAATGTGGGGTCTTGCTGTTTGCATTTGGGAACTCAAACTCCCTGCTGTGTCAGTATACCCAAACAACAAGCCAGCTGTGGATTAAATCTCTGTTGTTAACTTGCAGTGACAACATATAAATAATGTGAGAACATTCACGCTGAGCATTAGAAACTAATCACTATCCCGATTAGAAATGAAGGAATCGGAACCCCACTCACCACTTTCATGGTCAGATTAAGGTTTCTTTGCCTGTACCTGACCCCCACACTGAATTTCAAACTATGTCAATCCCATTGAAATCCTAAATGGCCCTAAAACCCCCCAGAAATATGGCAGATGGAAAGTGCAAGGTCACAGGGGAGGGAATCTTCCCAGCCTCTGAATGACATGAAACATGGTGAAAAAATTGGGAATATGAAAACCTTCCAAATGTCAAGATCTGCAAGTTAAATTTTGCAACCAATTGTTAGGCAGAAAGATGCAATTCTCACTGGTGAGAGGCAAGAGGTCTATTTGCATGAATTAACATTATCACCTTCATTATTACCTCATCTCACGTTATTAGTACGCAGTTCCCCATTCCCATTGGATAGAAATTAAACACCAAGAATTCCCTACGTGAAAGTCAGAACAGGTAGATGTTGACTGAAGTTCACAAATTGTTCCTCCGGACACATAGGGCCAACATCTCAGAGGACACTGCATGGACAGTGACTGCATGCACCCACTGTCCTCAACTGTTGTTGTTCAACACACAGAGCAGACTCACTGCACCATCACGGCACATCTCTGACTAATCACAGTACATTTCTGCATTTCAATGCCCACTTTGGAGCACACCAGCAACTCTCAGTGCATTGAGGCTGCAAAGATGTTTTGCGTGAAGAGAAAGAGCATTCAGTTCATGGTTTGGACTGGGGTTCGATTCAGGACCGCTCACTTAATTTCTTGGCACTCACTCAATTTGTGCCTACTTTGATGTTCACAGCACCCCTTCCTTGTATGGAAGTGCATTTCATTTCCTTTTAATGCTTTCTCATTCAGTCACACCTTAGAGACTCAAGTAACTTCTGACTTGCTGTTCTGCTTAGCACAGACACACAGTTGCCAGCAGTCATCAGTCAAGGGGACAGATGTGCTTGTGAAAGGCACCGGTACGTATGTCAATCTAACAATGACGGCATGCATCAACAGTATATGTTGCAAACTTGCTTCAAGCCAACAGTGATGTCTTAGAGCCAAATGGGTAGACTTCTCTCAAGTCAAGGGGATACTGTCAGTCTCGGAGTCTCTGTACAGTTACTCAAAGATCTTGTCAGTGATCAGTCCAGGGGTTTGGACGTGTTTGGGTATCTGCTTGGAACAGCCAGGTTCAGATGGGTGTGTTTCATGACAATTGGATATGGGGCCATGATCAGTTCTGCAGATTCAGTGTAAGCACAGAGGTGATTCATCATTCATCAGTGGAGAAAGCATGGAGAGCAGTCAGGGTCTGGTCAGTCTTCAGGCAGGGACTGTTGGTCAGGGCTTAGGCAACAATCAGTCCTGAGGGTAAACAGAATGAGAAGCAAAGGGGTGGGATTATCAGGGGACACGCATCTCCATCAAGGACAGACACTTCCGTAACTTCGCTCTACAGCAAGCCCATGGATAACCACAAAAGCTGCACTTCTCAAGCTTTCACCCTAAACATATTAAAGAAGCAATCCCTTATGGATAAGTCCTGCAGATACATAGGATCTGCTCAGATGAGGAAGAACGCGATGGACACAGAAAGATTTTGAAGGACATATGAGCAAGATATGATGCTCAAATCATCGATCACCAGTTCTGACATGCAACAGCAAAAATCTGCAACGACCTCCTCAGAAGACAGACACAGGATACGACCAATAGAGTAACTTTTGTCGTTCAGTAATTCCCTGGAGTGGAGAAACTCTGGAATGGAGTCATGTTCTTCGCAGCCTTCAAAATGTTCTTGATGATGATGAGCATCTCACCAAGATTATCCCTACTCCTCCATTTCTCACCTTCAAACAACTGCCAAACCTTAAGCAGACCATTGTTTGCACCAAGCTACCAAGCCTTCAGGACAACATTGACCACAACACTACACAATCCTGCCATGGCAACCTCTGCAAGACATGTCAGAGCATCGACATGGGTACTACCATCACAAGTGAAGGAAGACCACCCACCACATGCACTGCAGAAAGTCATGTGACACAGCTAATGTTGTCTATCTTGTACGCTGCAGGCAAGGATGCCCCAAGGCATGGCATATTGGCAAGACCATGCAGATGCTATGACAACGGATGAATGGACACCACACAACAATTGCCACGCAGGAATGTTCCCTCCCAGCCAGGGCGTTAAGGACATTCAGCCTCCGATCTTTGGGTAAGCATCCTCCAAGGTGGCCTTCAAGATACATAACAATGCAGAATCACTGAGCAGAAACTGATAGCCAAGTTCCATAACCAAGCAAACAGCCTCAACCGTGATCTTGGGTTCATGTTGTGCTGCATCACACTGTTCTGTATCTGTACAATCTTCCTTACTGTCCTGTTTGACGCCAACACCTTGATAAATTGCAATGATCTTCCTACCTTAATTAGCTTGTACAGTTTTGCATTACTTATTACTTTGATTAGACCCTTGGCATGTGACTCTTATAACTATCATGTCACTCTAGTCGTTTAGTTCATCTCCAGCACCATCTTATTTTTAATTTTTTTTTGTATATATTTCTCTGCCTCATTTACTTGGATTATAAGTTATCCCTTCACTTGTTATTCAGCTGTTGACACTTTATTCACACTGTCTGACACTTTTGATCACCTTCAGAGACTTATTAGTCACCACTCCACTCATACCATTTGTATGATCTTTTGATCTCTCTGCCCTTGGTCTATCTGCCTATAAATTCTGTGGCTGTGTGCACTTCTCTCTCACTTCACCTGATGAAGGGGCTACACTCCAAAAGCTTGTGATTTCAAATAAACCTGTTGATATAAAACCTCACCTAAATCATTTGGTTCCAATCCAGATTGCCACTTTGGTACCTAAGGATGGCATGACAGCTCTGCATTTAGCACTGCTGCCTCACAGCACCAGGAACCTGGTTTTGATTCCACCCGTGGGTGACTGTCTATGTAGAGTTTACACATTCTCCCCGGGTCTACATGTGTCTCCTCCACGTGCTTCTGTTTCCTCTCACGGTACAAAGATGTGCAGGTTAGGTGGATTGACCATCCTAAATTGCTCATAGTGTCCAGGAATTTGCAGGCTAAGTCAATTAGCCATGGGAAATGCAGGGTTACCTGGAAATGGTGGGGAGGTAGGTCTGTAGGGATGCTTTTTGAAGGGTCAGTGTTGAAATAACTCCACAGACGCCAGTATCCCATCACCAAGTCAACTTTTATTTACATACACATAGTACTTGAAACTGGTCCCGTTTTCTGAGTGAACAGAACCTCTGATATTCCTGTTTATATCTGTCAGCCGGGACTCCCTGATCAGACCAGATTAACAGCCTCAGTCAGGGAACTCGTATTGTATGAGGTCCACCCGGCTGACTTCATTACAATCACTACAGGTGTGGACGCAAGGGCTGAATGGCCTGCTTCCATGCTGTGGGATTCTATGATTCTATTGGGTCCTACACATTCCCTGATTATCTCCTTGTGTCTAATATACTTACAAAATGCCTTTTTCTCCCTTTATTTTACCCACCAGTGTATTTTCATACCTCCTGTTTGCTTTCCGAATTTCTTTTTAAGCAACCTTCTGAACACCTCTGAGGGTTTCTGGTATTTCCTGAACCCTCAGTATTTACTATAAGTTTCCCTTTTGTGCCTTTTCTAATCCTGTTCAGTACTCAACATCCAGGGTTCTCCATTCTTCAGCTTTATGGGAACATACTGGTCCTGCACTCTCACTATTTCCTTTTTATAAGACTCCCACTGCTCCGATGCTGATTTTCTGAACTACATACATTGGGTGGCATGGTGGCACAGTGGCACAGTGGTTAGCACTACTACCTCACAGCACCAGGGCCCCAGGTTCAATTCCACCTTTGGGCAACTGTCTGTGTGGAGTTTGTATGTTCTCCCCATGTCTGTGTGGGTGTTGTCTGGGTGCTCTGGTTTCCTCCTGCAGTCCAAATATGTGCAGGCTAGATGGATTGGCCATGCCAAATGGCCCATAGTGTTCAGGGATGTTTAGGTTAGACATGGGGAATGAGTTGGTATGGAATGGTCTTTGGAGGGGGTGGTATGGACTTGTCAGGCCAAATGGCCTGTTTCCACACTGTAGGGATTCTATGACATAGTCCCACTCTGGCCAGATCCCATCCTATCATATTAAAACTGACTTGCTCCCAATTTAGAACTGTTTCCAGTCACATTTTGGCCTTTTCCATGGTTACCTTAAATTTTACTGAGATGGTCACTATCGTCAAAATGCTACCGCACTGACACTTCTACCACTTGCCCAGCTTTGTCCTCTCAACTCAGGTTCAGCAATACAAGACCTCCTGTGGAACTTTCTTTGTGCTGGCTTATAAAGCACTCCTGGATACATTTTGAGAATTCTGCCCCCTTTAAGCCTTTTACCCTTTGTCTACCCCAATTAATACCGCAGAAGTTGTAATCCCTTATTATTACCTATCATTTTTACACCTGTTTCACATGTTTCAAGATCATTAGAGGTCTGGATTGAGTAGTGGGGAAATACTGTTCCAGGTAATAAAGGGAACAAGAACAAAAGGGCATAAATTTGAAGTGATCTGCAAAAGAAGCAAGGGTGAAGTGAGGGAAAACCCTTTTCACTCAGTGAGTAGTTAGGGTATGGAATGTACTGACTGGAAGTGCAGTCGTGGTTGGTTCAGTTGAGGTATTCAAAAGGGGCATTGGATGATTATTTGAATGAAAATAATGTGCAAGGGTATGGGGAAAAAGCAGGAGATTGGCACCAGATAATGATGTTTATTTAACGAGCAGGTACATGGCCTCCTTCTCCACACTTGCGTGATTCTCTAAAATTGGCCTACATATCTGTCCTCACATACCTGATTTCTATCTCTTTCAGACAGCTTGGCGTTCTGTAACTACACGCCTACAAATGTGATTGTCCCTTTTCATTTATTTCTAGCCATCTGGGCTCAATCGGGGAAACCACCGAAGATGCCATCCCACTTGTAGCTTGAATGACACCTTATAATTAGGCAAGACTTATTCTAGTACAGTCCTGTATCCATTCAAATTTTATGCCTTTCTTCAACACGCTTGTTGAAGGTGTAACAGTGCTGAAGTTCTGAACGAACGTAGGACAAAATCCATTCATGCTAATATAACGCAATATTTTACATTTAGTCATAGGTACAGGAAAATCCAAATAGCCCTTGATCCATGGAGTGGTCCAAATAAGTCACTTCTGCTTTGGCAATTTCAATCTTAGTCAGATTCATAGTTAAATCGGCTTTTTTGTAGCTGATTAACAGTTCAGCTGCGGTGTGGTATAAATGGTCATCCCAGATTTGGCTAAGAACAGCCAAATTATAATGTAAATCAGACAATTTATATCGTCCTTCAATTACCTTATTGGTTAATTGCAGGAGTGTTGCTGGTGCATTTTTCATTCCAAGTGGCATGACTTCAAAATGATGAACTACAAGCGGTGTTACAAAAGCTGATGTTTCTTTTGCTCTATCCATCAATGGTACTTGCCAATATTGTTTAGAAAGTCCATTTTTTTGCATGAATCAGATACGTCCAATTTGTTCAATAAAACCCTACAATTTTGGAAGAGGATTTAAATCTGCTTTTGTTACCATGATGACTTTGCAACAATCAATATGGAATCTTTGTGATCTACCCAGTTTGTGATCTATCCTTAGTTTGCTGCAAATTGTCCATTTCAAAAGATCAGGCTATTTTCAATGTCCATGATTTTGTCTAAAACTGATGCCACATTTGTGGTCTAGTGTCTCTTTGGGCCTTGTCTGTAAAGTTGCATATCATTGAGGATGCAACTGACAGACCTATCTTGTTTCGGATTCTTTAGCAACTGCAGTGGCATCCAACTAAAAAGTGTATTTTGTTAATCATTACTGTAACGTTACCACTGAACAAAGCAACGTTACCACTGAACAAAGCATAGAAGCCATATGTTGTTGAAGCCTGTTCTTTTCCAGATGATAAGGCAGTAGTTTATGATATTGAGCCATTGATTGGGCTAGTCCCCTCATTTAAGATTATGAATGTTGGTAACAAGTGCATTCAGCTGTGGAATATAGGGCCCTAAGGTAGAAACAATAAATTCAAGGAGTTTGTATCAAATAGTAATGTTTGTAAACAAAAATATTCTGCATTTATTTTGTTACAGCTTGTATCTGATGCAATTTGTCCACCATATATTTAAAGCAATTGTCTGTAGTTGCCAGTTGTCACAGTCTACACAAAGAAGTCTGGAGGTAATTTGAACAAAAGTTATATGGAAGTATGACATACTGAGTATTTGTGCTGGCTTCAATGATGAAAATAATAAAAAAAGAGTTAGTTTCACTTAAGGAATGGTTCCTATTAAGGGCAATATCTATTGCTGTGATGTTTCTATTAGTTTTCTTCAGGTTGCAGACAAAATACTCCTGGATGATGGATTTTACTTATTTCCCAGGTCACCGGAAGAGCATCAGCTGCACAAGTTGGCTACTGAAGTTTTGTTTCCTCCCGTTATACTCATCATATGAAACCATCCAGACTACTGTCACTACGAATAGTTGTTATCCAGGAGGAAGAACATAATGTATATCTTGTTGAAACTCTGGAGACCATACCGTAATGTATTTTTCAATCTGTTTGAAAAATTGAATAAAAGAGTTTTGCTTTTGTCACTTAGAATTTAGCGCAACACAATTCTAGGTGTAGGCCCTAACAAATCTTCATCCTTGTCAATATTAGCTGAACAACTGCAGGGTAAATGTGTTAAGTTTATACCCAGTTATCTGTTATGTATTCTCTTTTCAGCTAGGTGACCCTTCTGAGGAACTGGACCCAAAACGTTAACTCTGCTTTTTCCTTCACAGATGCTGCCAGACCTGCTGGGCTTTTCCAGCAACTTTGTTTTTGTTCCTCTTTTCAGCTAATGTTCTTTGTGTTTTTAGTGATTATTATCTTCCTGCATGAGAAGAAAATCTCGCTGTCAGTAACAGACTGTTGCCTTTATTTTTAATATTGAAGAATTCCCATCACTGTTCTTGTAGCCCCTACAAGGAAAGTTAAACTACAAAGATATTCATTATGGAATGCTATTGCCACATATTTGAATGACTTTATGTTAATGAATAAATGAAACTTATCCCAAACAAATATGTGTGGTTGTACACAGGCAGAGAAAGTAAGAACTGCCGATGCTGGAGTCAGAGATAACACAATGTGGAGCTGGAGGAACACAGCAGGCCAGGCAGCATCGGAGGAGCATGAAAGCTGACCCAAAAGGTTAACTTTCCTGCTCCTCTGATGCTGCCTGGCCTGTTGCACGCAGGCATGTGTTGTTACTTTGTTAAGTATACAAATAGACAAAACAGAGTTTATAAAAATAAGATTCAAATCTGGTGACAGTATACTGTCTGGAAAGGTATGCATTGTAGTGCTTGTTTGAGAACTTCATTGTCTTGCTGCTGGTAGGTGCCACCCAACATCACTGTGCAATCATCATTTCAGAGTGTTCTTCCTCACACTCCGCATACATGGTTGATGTGCCATTTATTGGCCTGAGCTGGTTTCTGCACCTTTGCAATATGGCATCGTTATCTATAATGATTTTGTATGATTCAGACTGGATGCATATTCTCAAAATCTTTGCTGGTGTCTGAGTAGTTTTGTTTGTTTTTCCAACTTGCATTCTTTATCTTTTGCGCACTTTTGATAAATTCTACCTACTCATTCATCGTGTATTTTCTCCTGCATCATCTCCTTTGAAGAAGAATTCTTGTATCTCAGAATGGGTAGAGAATTGTTTGCTGGGCATGTTGAGCTGGGAATAGTAATCTCTTCTCAATTGATATTGAATGAAAATGAAGCCATTCAATGCAAATGTCTTGTATTATTTGAGCTAGACACAATGATTGTTGATTTGATAGTACATGTATGTTTTCCTATCCCACCTGAACATGGATAAACGGGTCACATGGATCACTCCCCACTGAGTACATGTGCCATGAAATGGTTTGCCAGTGAATTGCGATCCATGGCCAGACACTATCTGATCCAGCACAGCAAATAAACTGAAAATAGCACTCATATAAATGTACAAACATACAGAATAAGAGCTGGAAAATGTCATTTGACATTTTGAACCGTGCACTAGGAAACCTAGATACCTCTGCACCTTAGAGTTCCATAGACATTCTCTATTTAGGTCATAATCTGCTTTATCATTCTTCCTGCCAAAAAGAAAAACCTCACAGTTTCCCGCAGATTTTTGCCGACTCATCAACTTATCTATATCTGTCTGCAAACTCCTTATATCTTTTTCATAATATCCTTTCCTTTGTGTCATCTTCAAATTTAGCTGTCATACTTTTGCTTCTCTCATCTAAGTGACTGATGTAAATTGATGAGTTGAGGTGAGGATCCAGCAGAGACCCCGACGGGGTCCAGTCATTACATCCTGCCAATCAGACAAGCACACGTTAACGCATACTGTGTTTTTTTTTTGCCAGCCAAGTTTTTAGCCATGCTGATATATTACACTAACACCAGATGCTTTTATTTCTGCAATAATCTTTGATGTGGCATCTTATCAAATGCCTTTTAGAAATCCAAGTATTGTCTGCAAGGTCCACTCTGTCCACAGAAAATGTACTTAAAAGAAGTCTAACAAATGGAATAAATATGATTTATGAAGTACATTTATGCAACCATACTGACTCCTTCAAATTATCTTGAGTACTCCCAATTGCTCAGCTATAACCGACTAAATGATCAATTCTTGTACCTTCATCATGCTAGGCATTATGCCAACTGGCCTGTTGTTTCCTGTTTTCAGTTCCTTCCCCATTCATGAATCTCTTGAATATATTTGCTGCTTTCTAGTCCAATGAAATTGGTGGCATGGTAAACTGATCAGGTTGTAACATGCAATCACCCTGACACCTGGTTTGAATCTTATTTCAAAATGCACATCCTTGCACCTTGACAAATAGATGTTGCTTCCATTCTAGTGCACTCATTAGCAGTTTGTGGCATATATTTTTGAGTGGATTTTGATGTGTTTCAATGGTGATTTTCTTACCAAGTAAGTAGGTATGAAAACAGATGATGCTAAATATCAGGATTGGTCTTGCTCTCTACATTGGAGTAGCTGACTTAGGTAGATGATAGCATTTTTGGCACAAATGCAATAGGCTTTTCATCCTGCAAAAGATATGTAACTAAGCCACTTTGAAAACTGTAATTTTCCTGGGTTAATAGTATTGTAGCAGGCAAGATTTTGCTGACAACATCTACCTGAGGGAACTGAAGATGTATTGCTGAGAGATTGTAAGAACTGCCGATGTTGGAGGCAGAGATAACACAGCGTGAGCTGGAGGAACACAGCAGGCCAGGCAGCATCAGAGGAGCAGGGAAGTTAATGTTTCGGGTCAGGACCTCTCATCACAAATGGGCTCCACTGAGGTCTTTCCAGGTGGAGGAGGATAACTTCTTCAAGGTAGGAATCCCTAGAAGAGGCTTCGTCATTTCTGAAGAAGGGTCCTGACCCAAAACGTTAACTTTCCTACCTCTCTGATGCTGCTTGGCCTGCTGTGATCCTCCAGCTCCACACTGAAGATGTATTGGTGCTTGTTTTTACTACACATGGGATATGGCCTTCTTGAGTAAATCTTATCAGAAGAAATAACTTGTTGGAACATACAGCAACAGAAAATCTAAAGCTAAAGTAATGCTACTGAACCTCTTTATGCTGGCTTGGCTGACAGAGACCTGGCACTTCAAGCTCGGAGATATTAATCTTTGCTGTTGGACAGCTGCCATCAGTAGATGAGGTTTACAGTTGTGCTCTGCCTCTGTCTTACTCATGAGCTTGACTTGGTCAGTAATACAGATGCAACCAGGTACATATTCAACAATCTTGTCCATGTGCTGCTGGACAATGTCTTAGATAAGTGATAGCCCAACTGAACCTGTCAGGAACATTACTGTCTTAATGGCATTCTAAATGTTGTGAGCTTTTGAGATTCATTTGCTGAACAGACAGATCAGATCCATGCTTCACATCTAGCTCAGGAAAGAATCTTGCTCCAGAAAATTTAGGATCCAATTTCTTCCAGTACCTGTGTTATCAGTGGGCACCCTTTTAAGTGAAATGTTGAGATGTCATGGATCTAGGCATACTCTTACGGTGCCATCTTTCTTTCAAGCACACCAGCTGGAACGACACTAATGTGCTGTTTGACATTTTGCATTACACCATTTTGCTCCATCTCATTCAGTTCAGTTTGAAGCAACTTCTGCACGTTCACACTGTGCTTCCTTGGAGGATCAATAAAATGGATTGCATTATCCTTAAAAGGTAGCACTGTATCAGCCATATCACCCCTATAACTGCTAATTGTTTCAAGGCAATTCTGGGTATGGCCATTCAAAATCATTGTCTGATTTGATTGTATTAAGTGGGAACTGTTCTGCCACTGTGCATATGGCTTGAATCTCAGAATTTTGATTATACTGAGGATCCTGCCACTGCTGGACCTTTGGTATCAACCAGGTAGAAAGTTTTGGCAATCCCAGATGAGCTTGTATATTGACAGGGTTATCTTGCCAATCCAAAGAATTAGTGATTTGACTATACACTGTGAGCTGGCCTCTCGTAGTCTGTAACATGGAGTGCACTTGCTGGATACTTGCCTTTCAGGATAAATAATTGTAATTGTCATGAGGTTCTGTGTCAATTTTAGCTTTTAGTGTGGGTCACCTTGGCTTTTCAGAGCTTACATAATTAAAAATTATAAAATCTTCTGATTGCATTATAGCACTGACATAGAGTCATAGAGTATTAGAGGTCTACAGTGTGAAAACAGGCCCTTTGGCCCAACTTGTTCTTGCCGCTCAGCTTTCATAATTTCAACTAGTCTCATTTGCCTGCATTTGCCCCATGTCCCTCCATGCCTAGCCCATGCATATAACTGTCTAAATGCTTCTTAAGTGACCAAACTGTACTCACTTCCACCACTACCTCTGGCAGACCATTCCAGACACTCACCACCCTCCGTGTGAAAACAATTGTCCCTCTGTACCCTTTTGTATCTCTCCCGTCTCACCTTAAACTCATGCCCCCTAGTTTTAGACTTTCCTACCATGGGGAAAAGCTGTCCACTATCTACCCTATCTATGCCTCTCATGATTTGGTATACCTCGATAATGTCACCCCTCAGTTTCCTATGCTCCAGGGAAAAACGACCCAGCCTATCCATCCTCTCCTTATAACTCAAACCTTCCAGTCTGGGTAGCATCCTAGTAAATCTTTTTTGCACTTTCAAGCTTCTTGGTGTCATCTGCAAACTTACTAACCATACCTCCTAAATTCTCATCTAAATTATTTATATAAATGATGAATAACAGTGAATCTAGCACCAATCCCCGAGGCACACTGCTGGTCACAGGCCTCTAGTCTGAAAAACAACCCTCTACCATCACCCTGTGCTTCCTACTGTCAAGCCAATTTTGTATCCAATTGGCGAGGTCTCCCTGAATCTTGCGAGATTTAATCTTAGTCAACAATCTACCATGCGGCACCTTGTCAAAGGCCTTGTTAAAATCAATGTGAACATCATCTACCACACTGTCTTCATCTATTGTCTTGGTCAAACCTCCAAATAACTCAATCAAATTTGTCAGAAACGATTTCCCAAGCACAAAGCTGTGCTGACTCTCCTAAATGAGTCCTTGCCTCTCCAAATGTCTGTAGACATGCTGTGTGAGTTTAGCTATGTGGAAAGCCTGATCTCCTTCTAAAATTTGCCTTTGTGCATTTGTGCACCATCTTACCACTTGCCTTGCTGCCATTGTTGTAGTGTTGTACTGTCTTATTGGTCACCCCTGTTTTGTTCTGGGGCCTAGCTTAACTTTTGCAGTCAGATTTCCTGTGTATGTGCCCAATGATCCTTGGAGCCACAGGCTTTGCAGATATCAAAAAAAAAGCTGGACAGCTTTGGATCCATGCAACAAACGACATCAGTTACAGATTTTGTAGGTTTGGCATGTTTTCCTGACAATAGCAATAGCTTTAGTTGCACCTCTGAGTTGTCTAATTGCTGTTGGTCTGCCACTATGGCTTGATATTTATATCCCTGTAGGGCATGGCCTATGTTTCGCAACTGATCCTTCCTAAAGGCTTTAATTGGCAAAAAGGTGATGATCAACTCAATGGTTCTCTCTGATAGGTCCTCTTTGGAAAATTCACAGTCATTCTCAAGTGACATTGACATGTTTTTCTACAGATAACCACCACTGTGAACCATGATGTGGGTTTTACCTCCAGCCCGGTGTATTCTGATGCTCCAATGTTTATGTTATCTCCCAAAACACAAGGAACTGGATGTGGATATTGTGGTAATGAAGAATCCAAGAGTCATTTACTATGACTAACTATTCTGTATAACCATTACACTCCTCAGGCACTTATATGTCTGGTCTAATATTATTAAACCAGTAGTTTACAACAGAGTAACATGCTTTTAATAGAGTGTCATTCTTCAAATGATCTGAGGTAAGATATCATGCTTCAAATGATCTAAGATGGAATATACAAACTTTATACCTTCAAGTCACATGCTATGAGCAGTGCTGATATCTTGAGCATGTATCTTAAGTGACACAGAAATATTTACCTCAAGATTTAGCAAATAACTTTAAATAGCTCAGCCTGCAGGTGAAGAGCAATTGGAAACCATTAACCTTCGGGAGATTGATGCTTATCATGTAATAACTAATGTGCACAATATATGTCCTAACAACATTCTTAGAACTTGCACACGCCCATACAAACCACCACAAGCTCCTCTTGTCCGAACATGAGACTTCTGCAAGACAACATGAAAATCAGTCCCACCATCTAATTGGGATTAATGGATGGGCAAATTGGGATACATGGTTTTCTGCCATTTCAGATTTACAATAACAGGGATTTCATTTGAGGAGTATTGGGTGAGTTTTCAATTAGCCTCACCAACCCAACTATTCAAAATCTGCCAGCCATTAAAATTGGGCCCAAAGTGACTGTGTGGAAAAGAAAATAAAGCATTCCGACGACCACTTATCCACCAGTGTGCCCATTTTATGTTCTTTAAGAATGAGTGGTTAAACTAATTCCATCTGCTGTCACAGCTACCATCCAAGTTGGTTCTGATGGTTCACAATTTGTGGTCCTACTCAACGCTGAATAGTTTCCAAACACTTCTCCTCTCACTTTTTCTTCTTTTGTTCTATAATTCTTGGTTAAACCTCTGTGACCAACATTGAAATGTTGTTTTGCCGGTAAAGGTAACCTATAAATTAAGTTCTTGTTGTTGAGGGATTTGCAAAGTAATGTACAATATGCAGCACATATCCACACTCCTTTAGATTTGAGTTGTCCTAGACTAAAGTTCCATCATCAAGTCCCCACTCCCCTCCTCCTCCAGCCACTGCAATTGTGCCTTCCAAATTCTAATTATGTGAAGACGACAGGCTGTTGGCATGTTGGAGTTGATTGATTGAAGAGATGTTCTGCTTCTATGTTGAGAAAACACAGAAGTGTCACCGACCAAAGGAGCAGAGGATATCCATTAACATCCAGGATACAGCCAGTAATTTCTTTTCTGCTTTAAAAATGTACATCAGGCAGCCAATCCATAGCCATAGTTTTTCAGTTTCGTGGTGGGAGTTCCCAAAGAATTTGTGACTTATAAGGTGCATTTTTCAACAGCCATCTCAGAAATGTTACAAATATCCTCAGAAACATCTGGCATGAATTGGAAGCATAAAAATTCAGCCTAGCAGTTACTTGTGCAGCCACTGCCAGTGCAATAGATATGCTAGGTTGGTCCACAGATATAGTTTCAGCATGCAGATAATTCACCGATAGAACACAAACTGAATTCACTGTCTCTGAGTATAGTGCTGGTCAGGGTCTCTGAATACTGTGGGCTGGATATATAAACAGATTGTCACAAGATGCAGCTTGGACAGACCGACCCATCTCCATCTAATCTTGTCACCCTCCAAAAGAACAACTGTAGTCGGGTATCCAAAAGGAAAAACAACCTTATTGATGAAATATGGAATGGGTTAGCAACTAAAAATAGGAAATCAAACAGAAAAAAAAAATGCCACGGGGGAGAAAAAGGTCAATCTTTTACCAGGACTTGTAATTTGAACTCATTGTGTCGGGTGAAAATCAAATTGTTCCTGCATTTACAATTCTGTTTGAACAATGCAATCTGCCTATGTTACAGACAGGAGGAAACTGAGGCACATTGAATATCCTTACTGAGGCTCAAATCCTCCAATCTACTTCAAAATATCAATTTTTGACCTAACTCAGACCTAAGGTTGCCTGACGATATCTGCAAGAATTTTCTGCCTGAACTTCTGAGGCAGGAATTTTCATGACTGAAGCTGTCCAACGGACTAGGCAGGCAGCTGTAGAGTGGCTTATCACAGAAACTACACTCCCTTCTAAAGGTTTCTAAAACACATTAAAAGCTGCTGAGAAAAGTTGCATGTAAGGTAGGTGGCAGGTGGGCGAGGGTAGGGTGTGAGATGGGTGAGGAGGTACAGATGGCGAGGGTTGAGATTTACAGTTGTTAGACGGGTGTCAGGTAGGGGAGCGAATGGGCAGACAGTAGGGTGCAGGGTGGGTCCTGGATAGGTTGCCAAGTGGGTGGAGCTGTAGGGGGCTATATGGTTGGAAAGGTGGGGGGCAGGGTGTGAGGTGGTAGGTGGATGCACATAAGTGGGTGTGTCAAGTGTCCAGACAGGGTGGGTAAAGCTGTCACGTTAGTGTCTCGGCATTGGGGGTTTCTTGGGTGACTGTGCTGGGTTGGAGGGATATATGGCAGGGGGAGCAGATGTCTTTAGGTGTGAATCATCCAAGGAGGAGAATTAATGTTCTTGAGGATTGAGTGGGGCTGGGTCAGCAGGGTGATGGCTTTGAATGTCTGTGGGAGGGGTAGCATTAGCTGGATGTACACTGTGGACACGATTGATCATTTATGCATGAGGGAATGGACGTATCGGTTGTGTGTTCATGTGGGGTTACAGGTATGGGGGTATTACAGCATCTGGGGGTGGGACAGTATGAGTGATTCAGAGGATCCAGTGGTGAACTAGGGTTTCAGTTTTACTGTAAGATAGGAGTTAAGGTAGAGTTTAGTTCCTCTAACATTTCCTGGCTGGAAATGAAGTGAGTTGGTCCTATCCAAAATCTTTGCTAATTCAGAATGCGGGACTCTTGAAGGATTATAGATGCTGGGTAATTGTCCATGAAAAGTTACAACTTTCCAAGCAATTACTGCATGCTAGTACATCAGGACTTGAAGAGGTTCCGATTTAAGACTTTCAGAGCATGTCTGGCCTCTGACTGTCTAGACATTGGAAGATCCCAGAGTGGATAGGAGCAGAATTAGACCTTTCAGCCCATCGTTTCTGCTCTGCTATTTGATCCCCTTACCAATCAAGAACCTATCTATCTCTGTCGTAAATACACCCAATGACTTAACCTCACAGCCTTCTGCAGCAATGAGTTCCACAGATAAACTACCCTCTAGCTGAAGAAAATTCTTCTCATCTCTGTTCTAAAGTGTTGACTCTTCACTTTGAGGCTTTGCCCTCAGGTCCTGGTCCATCTCCTGCTAGTGGTAACATCTTCTCCACATCCACAGTATCCATGCCTCTCCTTTTCTGTAAGTTTCAATCAGATCCCTCCTCACCCTTCTAAACTCCATAAAGTACAGACCCAGAGTCCTCATATGACAAGCCCTTCACCTCAGGATCATTCTTGTAGACCTCCTCTGGACCCTCTCCAATATCAACACATCCTTCCGGAGATACAGAGGCCAAAACTGCTCACAATATTCCAAATGTGGTCTGACCATACCCTCATATAGCTTCAGCTCTTGTATTCTAGCCTTCTCGAAATGAATGCTAGCATTGCATTTGCCTTCCTAACTGCCAACTGAACCTTCATGCTAACCTTAAGAGAATTCTGAACTAGGACTCTTAAGTCCCTTTGTGCTTCAGATTTCCGAAGTCTTTCCATCTTTTGAAAATAGACTATGCCTCTATTTTTCCTACAATACTGCATAACGTTGCACTTTCCCACATTGTATTCCATCTACCACTTCTTTGTCCACTCTCCTAGCCTGTCCAATCTCTTGTGCAGCCCTCTACACCACCTACTCCTCCATCTAGCTTCGTGTTATCTGCAAACTTAGCAACAATGACCTCAGTTCCTTTGTCCTGATTTTTAATGTATAACATGAATAGTTGTGGTCCCAACACTGATCCCAGAACTCCACTAGTCACTGGCTGCCATCCTGAAAAAGACCCCTTTATCCCCACTCTCTGCCTCCTTCCAGTCAGCCAATCCTCTATCCATGCCAGTACCTTGTCCCTAATACCATGGGCTCTTATTTTATTTAGCAGCCTCCTGTGCATCACCTTGTCAAATGCTTCTGGGAACCCAAATAGATCACATCCATTGGTTTTCTTTTGTCTAACTTGTTTGTTACCTCCTCAAAAAATTCTAACAGGCATTACCTCCCTTTCACAAAGCCCGATATTACCCTGTATTTCCAAGTACTCTGCAATCTTATCTCTGATCATGGACTCTAAAATCTTACGAACGACTGAGTAACTTTCCTTTGGTTTCCTGGCTTCTGCCTCTCTCCCTTACGAAATGGGGTGTTACAGTACACATTTTCCTGTCCTCTGACACCCTCCCTGACTCCACTGATTCCAGAAAGATCACCAACAATGCTACCACAGTCTCCTTAGCTACCTCCTCAGAACTCTAGGGTTTAGTCTATCTGGCCTGGGTGATTTATCCACCTTCTGAACGTTCTCCTTCCCCAGCATCTCCTTACCCTCACCTCTGCCCCTGACTAACTTCAAGTTCTGGTGAACAACTAGTATCTTCCACTGTGAGAACTGATGCAAACAGAAAGCAAACAAAGTCAATATTGTTTTGCGAAAGGGAAATCATATCCATTATGTTTGTTAGAGTTCTTTTGGGAACATAACCAGCAAAGTTAATAAAGAGGAACCAATAGGTGTAATGGATATGGATTTTAAGAGGACATTCGATAAGGCAGCAGGCAGGTGCATCCATATTGAAGAAGGCAAATGGAAGTTTGGCCCTGATGCTAAGGGAATGGGGTTTAAAAATAGGGGAGTCTTCATGCACCTGTAAGAGTTACTGATGAGGCTGGAACCGGAATAATATGTGCAGTTTTGATCCCGATATTTGAGAAAGGGCATATTGGCACTGGAGATAGGTTGATTTCTGGAATGAAGGAATAAACAAAAACAGAAATTGCTGAAGAAACTCAGTAGGTCTGGTAGCATCTGTGGAGAGAGAAGTGGAGTTAATGTCTCAAGTTCTTTTAAGAGCATTCTGAAGAAGGGTCACTGGACCAGAAATGTTAACTCTACTTCTCTCCACGGGTGCTGCCAGACTTCATGAGTTTCTCCAGCAATTTATATTTTTGCATGTTTTAGATTTCCAGCATTCACAGTTCTGAGGAAGGGTCACTGGACCCGAAAAGTTAACTCTGATTTTTTTATTCTCAGATGCTGCCAGACTTGCTGAGCTTTTCCAGCAGCTTTGTTGTAATTTTGATTACAGCATCCACAGTTCTTTTTGGTTTTTATCCAGAGTTCTTTGTTTTATCCTGGGATGAAGTGCTTGATTTATTAACATCAGCTGAACAAGTCAGGTTACCTTAACTCTCCATTACCCTGTAAACTACTACACAACTGCAATGATTTCTGCTGAACATTTTGTGTAGTAAATTGGGCTGTCTACGTGTATGGTTGTAGTTTCATGAGTGTAAACAAATTAAACTGGTATGTGCTTTCTTTCTCTTTTGAAGATACAGTAGCTTACAAAAAGCATGGTGTCTTGATTCAGATACCTAAGGAAAGTTAGGATTATAGCACATCCAGCCCGCAATGATCAAGAACATTAACCCATGAAACAACCTGCATAGACAACACGTAACTGAGCCCAGGGTGTACCCAGCCATTTCCATGAATATGGGGAAGCTGCTGGCAGTAATTGCTGCCCTTGTTGGCACTCTTGGCACTGCCCCACCAATGCAGCTATGTCAGCATCCAATCCTGGCCACCAGACATAACTTTTCACTAACATGTTTATTTTGGAAACCCCTGGATGACCCTGGTGGCGTTCAGCCAGTACCTGGTGGCAACCTTTGCTCAGGACAATCACTCTTGCTCCCCACAATAATATGCCTCCCTCTAATGTGATCTGGTCTCTCTGGGTCCAAAAAGGTTTGAATTCTGGTTGTGATGGCCTTTTAGTTTCTCCCATCACTACCAGCGGCTTTGGTTTTGCCAGGACTGTTCTTTCCTCGTCCGAAGTCTAATATTGTCAGCTGTGACTGGAAGGGTGTTCAGAAAATTTGTTTAAAACCCCCACAAAGGCGAACCAACCCGTTGGGCTTCATAATTGGTGTGAACAGTTCCGCAAACTGCACTGGTTTGATTATTCCTTCATTTTCTCGCCTCTGATTTCTGCTTCTGCTTTTGCCCATAAGGCAAATAGTACTTGTTACAGAATCATGGAATTGCTTCCTGGTCAACATGCAAGGTGAACGTAACTCCTCTGATAGTCCCTAGGCCTTCCTGAATAACTTCCAGGTATTTAATTAGGACTTCCCTCAGGTAGCAATTTTCTAATTGACAAATGTTGAGTCAGTCAAAGTGAATCTTTCTCAACCAATTTTGCTCCATCAAGCTTGGGCCTGAACCTTTTACTACAATCAGTGATAACTGAGTTAGGTGCTTCCCATAAGAGACTGGAATCGAACTTGTACCCTTAATTTGTAACCTAGTATAGGTTCTCAGTCTGGCTAAAATCTTGTGCAAACTTAAGGATTGGAGTCCAGAGCGAATTTTGTTAAAGGCTAGTTCTGTGATTACTGAAACGGCCACAGTAGTATTGGCCTCCAATAGAATCGGGTGACCATTCAACCATTTATTTTGATTGGTTCTGATTTGGATGTTGCAAAGCAATTTAACTGTTTCAAACCATGTTTAGGTGGACTTTCCAGGGTGTGAACTCTCCTGGATACTGGCCTATGAGTTATTTTTTAATAACTTTAAAACTGGCCACAGAGGCCAGTAACCCACCACCAATTCACCCTTTATTACACATGGAGAGTTCTTAACACAGATTCACTTCCTCAACTGCAGCTCTCAGAATGGACAGGATGTCTGACACACCCGCTTTTATCTGTCAGCCAGGGCTCACAGATTGGACCAGATTAACAGCCCCAATCAGGGAACTCATGTTCTAAGAGGTCCACCTGGCTGACCTCATTACAATCATTATATAAACAACCCTCTGGTAGCAGCGACAGTATATAAATGGCAATATAAGTAGCAGGGTGATAGGCCGGAACTGTGCACTGTAGAGTTGTTGAAAGACTTCTGATTTTTTTTGGTGTCAATTTTTGCTGTTTTCTGCTTTTTTTCCTCAAATTTATAGATCATACCAGAGAATGTACTGAAACTACTGTCAAAATCTAGAATTTAAAAGAATGTAATCTTTCTGTCATCTCAACAAATTCATTCTGGATTTCAAGCTGATTGAACCTGTAAATGGAAGGGATTAATCAGACTATGTGATATGCTGATGAGACAGTGTACATCATCACAGGATGTACTACAATGTCACGTGATCTTGCTCTCTCGCGTAGCACCATTTCAAGTTGAATCCAGATGTAAGATGTTTCTTAAACAGAGTTAATGTGCCACTTACCTTAGCAAACTCTGTAAAAATTCTTTAACAGCACAGCAAGTCCAAGCATGTTATCCAACTGACTTGCATATATGGATTAATAAACTGTGCTGTAGCTTTTCAATCTTGTATCATCAATCTTTCTAGCTCTGGCCTGATATTAGACCAATTCTTGAGCTAAATGAACTATGCCTAGTGACAGGATGTACAAAAAACATCTTTAAATCAATCAAATTATGTGCTGACAATCACACTATTGTTCTGAAGAGAAAATTCCATGACTATCCTTCTCACAGTGGTGGACTCATCTTTGTGATAAATGGTTTTTGGCTCTTTTTCCTGAGATGGTGCCATATCATTTCTCAAAACAAATGAAGGAGAAATATGGCATCACCTCTGCTGCTGAAAAGAAACCCAGATTAAACTAATACAAGCTGGACAAAATTTTTTTCTGAAGACGTTCAATTTTCCAATTAGCAAGCAACTTGAAGCTTTTTTTTTAAAGCTGGACTGTCCTTTGTCTCAAGCTTTAACTCAAATGTTTGTCAGAAATAGGATAATTATGATGTTATAGATTTTGTAAAAGCTTAACGTTTCTTCAAATGGACAAAATGAGCTTTAAAAGAAATGGCTGCCCAAAGCCACCTGACTTATCTTCTGGATTTAATTGCAGCTAGCCAGAAGAAGAAACTTGCCTGGACTTAATTCGAGAAGTAATCACAAAATGTTTGAAATTTAAAGAGAACACAATTGCATCTTCGAAATGTAGGAAGAATCTGATTACCTTCATAATCTTGTTTGAAATGATGATGCATTGAAAAATAATATAGCAGCCGTTTTCACATTTAAAAATCTGCCTGGAAATAGTCATAAATGCCGAGATGTCATGAGAACCTGGGATGATCGTCCCAGGCTATGGTTCTCAGCTGAACTTACTGGGAACAGAAGGTGAAAGCTAGATTTTCTCGATACCACCAGGAGTCACTGTCCTGAGAGAACTGAAGGTTTTATCATTGTAGAGATGACATTTTAGGCCAGACAACGCAGGGTAAGAGTGAGGCCTTGTTTAGAATCTGTTTGCATTTTGATTTGGAGTCAGGCTGGTTTTATTTGTAAAGTAGGAATTCATAAAAGGCCACGTTGACTGACTGTCTATAAATTGTGTTCTTTTGAACAAAATAGAATACATTTGCAAATACAAATTCACCCCATAGATTTACATGTGTCTCCACCCAACGCCCCCCCCACACACACACTCATTCTCTCTCCCACACACAATCACACACACACACACACACTCTCACTCACTCACTCTCTCTCCCACACACAAACACACACACACTTCTCTCTCCCACACACACACTTCTCTCTCTCACACACATACACGCACACGCACACGCACACACAAGCATCCGCAAACACAAGCACATTCACACACACTTCTCTCTCTCTCACACACACTACTCTCTTCCACACAAACACGCACACACCCCCCC
>JAHRHZ010000032.1:3609956-3624028 GCA_024137785.1 Ginglymostoma cirratum
ACACACATGCACACACATTTCTCTCTCCATCACACACTCACGCACTTCTCTCTCCCACACACACACACACACATGGACACACACACACACACACACACTCTCTTTCTCTCTCCCACACGCACAATCTCTCTCTCCTACACACAAACCCACTCTCTCTCCCACACGCACACACTCTCTCTCCCACACACACACACTTAGTCTCTCTCCCACACACACACACCACACACACATACACACTCTCTCTCCCACACACACACACTCAGCCTCTCTCCCACACACACACACCACACTCACGCGCACGCACACACACGTTCACTCTCTCTCCCATCAATCACTAATCAAACACAGATTCTAAGAAGGTCTCACACTTACCATGCATTGTCTGCCTAAAATGTCACCTTTTCTTTACATTGATAAAACCTTTAGTTCTCTCAGGACAGTGACTTGATAGGAATTTGAGGATTTAGATATACTTCTTAATCAATTAAAACCTTCTGACTGATTAAAGATTTAACAGCATCTTAGGTTTGTTTAATACATCCTCATTAGTTCTGTGACACCTTGATCTTTTACTTATAAATTCTGTGTCTGACACTAGCTATCTCACTCACACCTGAAGAAGGAGCATGGTGGCTCAGTGGTTAGTACCACGGCCTCTCAGCGCCAGTGACTCGGGTTCGATTCCACCCTCAAGCAACTGTCTGTGTGGCGTTTGTACATTCTCCCCGTGTCTGCATGGGTTTCCTCCGGGTGCTCAGGTTTCCTCCCACAGTCCAAAGACATGCAGGTTAGGTGGATTGGCCATGGGAAATTGCCCATAGTATCCAGGGTAGGAATTGCAGGGATAGGTTTGGGGGGTGGGAGTGGGATGTTCTTCGGAGGGTCAGTGTGGACTCCATAGGCCAAATGTCCTGCTCTACATTGTGGGGATTCTATTCTATTCTGAGGAGTGAGGCTCTGAAAGCTTGTGTTTTCAAATAAACCTGTTGGACTACAACCTGGAATTGTAACCCTAACTTTACCCACTCCAGTCCAGCACTGGCATCATAAAAGAATGTGCACAGATGTTATCACCGTTGTACTGAAAAGCACTCTAGGCTGCCATCAAGTATTGTGTTGGCAAAACCAGTAAAAGAAAATAAACTTCACTCACTCCCAACAGTGCTCCACTTACAAATCCAAAGTGCTGGCTACTCAACTACACATTGCAAATGCTGAACACAACTCTTCAAATTTAAGATAACAAGGTGTAGAGCTGGATGAACACAGCAGGCCAAGGAGCATCAGAGGAGCAAGAAGGCTGACGTTTCAGGCCTAGACCCTTTCTGAAGAAGATCTAGGCCCAAAACATCAGCCTTCCTGCTCCTATGATGCTGCTTGGCCTGCTGTGTTTATCCAGCTCTACACCTTATTATCTCAGATTCTCCAGCATCTGCAGTTCCTACTATCTCTTCAAATTCAACCCTGCACTCCAGGCCTCAGCTGCAATCTATGGGCCTACAATGATATTTTAAAAAGATCAAGCAAATTTCATCTCCAAAAATATATGTTATCCTTATCTGGGTTTAAGTCTGCTATATGTTTAGTTAGCTATTTTATAATGTAAGTAATTTACAACAACATTTGTAATGATCTTACCTTTACCTTGTTTGGCTATTTTTTAAGTTGACTCACTTACAAATTAAAGGGGGATTACTTGCAGATACATTCATTTTTGGCTCACAGACCACTTTGAGGAAATATCCTTTAACAATGTTTGACATGCTAATAGAAAGACATGAACTCCATCAAACCTTTTCCTTTGAATACACATTCTACATAAGCTGATGCTTTTTGTCTCCTATTCATCAGCACAAGAATGTAAGAAACAGAGCCGATAAAAAGCGATATATGAGTTTCAGTTTGCCAGAGTGATGCCAGATCTGTAAGCTGTATGTTCAAGTGACTGGCAGACTACATCAAACAACACCTTCTGTTGACCATTTGCAGTGACCAGCACACTAATAGTGCTCAACCAGCTTGTGCCTCTCAGCCTCAGAATACCAAATCCATCATTAGATGTATTTCTGCTACTGGAAATCATTCATTAAATAATTCAGACTGTGCTAAGAATTAAACACAAAATCCAATTTAGGTCAATCAGTCATTCTGACATTGTAATGCATTAGTGTGTGCTAGAAGATACATGTGTCCAATATCACTTGTTTCATGTGAACTGAAGCATTAGTGGGTCCTACCATGCACATCTCAATGCAGCCACTCTTAATATTCTGGGTTTAATGAATAAAAGAGGGTAGTAACTCCTGTATAAGTCAGTTGGTCTGGAACTGTTTAACTCTGAAGACTTTCTATGGCTTTGCCCAATGAAATTTATATGTCTGTCTCGGGGATGAGATAGTCAGTTCTAGACATCTGTTGTAGTTGTTTTAGCCTGTTAGCCCTACATCTACTGTTAACAAAATTGTCCACAAAAGAAATTAGTTCACAAATTGCCAAGGAGACTGCCAAGCTGTGCTGCATTTCCATGTTAACACCCTCACCAATCTACTAGTCTACTTGCCTGTCTGACTCAATTGCTTTAGCTATAACATTAACCTCAATGTTATTTTTTTTAAAAAACATTGTTCAAACTGCAGGAACCGCCAAAATGACATATGCCTTTTCCAATAGAACAAATTTGTGATTAATCCTTTGTCACTTAATATTAGCAAGGCCCTCGGACCAGAATGACAAGAAGGTTTGGTGGCAGCATACCCAGCGAAAGGAGATCTGAGCAGAGCAAATGACAGTTACAGGCATTGCCTACAAGCAATGACTGATCACAGAAGGCATCCAGTGATGCAACTTGACCAATACCATAAGAAAATCAACACAACAATACTCTTCGACAGAACATTCTTGTTCACCTGCAGTATGTTTCAAGGAAATGAAGAGAATTGTCCTTTATTCAAAATGGTGAAGGATTTGATACATTAAGATACACGAATCACAAATCAGAAAGTGGGGTGTAAGAAAGGTAGTCAGGTGGAACTGTTTTTCAATCTTGCCATAATAGCATTGTGGGACAGTTGTAGTGTCCCTACCCCTGGATCGGGAGGCTCGGGTTCAAGTCCCACCTGGTCTAGAGGTGTGTAATAACATCTCTGAACAGGTTGATTAGAATAATAGTTTAAAAGAAAACAATAATATCATGGAAAGGCACTTATGGTGCAGTGATAGTGTCCCTCCCTCTGGACTAAGAGGTCCAGTTTCAAGACCCACATGCTCCAGAGGAGCGTGATACTCACTTTAAAAAGGTTGATCTGAACTTTTTAAAAAATAGTATTTAGGTCAATGTTATAGATAAAACAATTAAGTCAGGTAATATAAATGGGTTTAAAAGCTAATTAGATATGTTTCTGGAGAGAGATTGTTAGGAACTTATGTGGGCAGTTGGGAGCACATGAAAGAAATAGACTTGATGCAGTTAATGGGCCTTCCCTGCTTCTGAACAGTCATGTGATTTTTTTCATAAATTTTACACATTCAAAGTACGCCAAATCCCATTTGATGTCAATTTTGCTTTTTTTCAATTGCTTAGGAACAATCGATTCCACAAGTGTATTCATAATAAGTCCTGCTATTAGTTGCTCAGTGCACATTTAGCAATTTGTTCTCTTATGTATGTTTTTCATCATGGCTTTTTACATGTATCTCTCACAATTTTGCCATTAATGCTGAAGTTGAACAGTTATGGCATGTTTCATATCATTAAGAACTGATCTCCATCCAGTTTTAGGAGGGCCGCCCTATGATGATGCTTCTTAGATGAAAGGTTGACTGCCTTCACGAATCCACTGCTAGATGAAACGAGTTATCATAATCAGTAAGTGAAACGTCTGTTCAGACTGAATGCACCAATGTGATTAACACATCTGTAGAAGGTTAAGATTTAATTAAACAATAATGGACATGTGTCTAACTAAATTAAAGACAGGCTCCTCTCAATATGGAAACTGGACCATGCACATTTTGTTTACAAAAATGGTACCTGAGTACATGCTAAGTTGTACCCGAGCACAGATCAAACCATCTTAGTGATTTTTTATTATGTAATATTATTATCAATTTACATACAAGGATTAATGAATGATAGGTGTTAAGCAACATCCAATGACTTTACTTTTAACAACCAATCTTCAGGAATCCACAAATATGAAATTTCTAACGCTATTAAAATTTACTAACAGGTGGATTTTAAGGTTATTGAACTTACTAACAAGTTACGGTCATGCTTTAACTGCTGTATTTTGTTAGTTATTAACAGGGTGCAGATTGAGCACTTCTTAATCTGGTGTTTTCAAGGGTGCCAAATGCCATTTCTTGAGATAGCATGCAGTTTCTGGAGATTTTCTTCTGTATATATTAGGTGACATAACAAGGTGCAGCTGCAGACAGCTCACAAATTTGGCCTCAGTGGTTGGTGGGAGCACTAAAAGCTCTGTTGAAATTGAACTGAGGTACCAACAGTTACATATGCTAACCAGAAAGAAACATGCAAAGGAATTCAAAATGCTCCTGCTTATGAGATTGCAAACACTTAATATACTTTCTTCACCGTGCATCAGATGCCCTCTCCAGTTACCTTAAAGCCATTGTGTGCAATTAGATACCTCAAGCTATTAAAATTTAAGCCTTTGTCCTTGCACCTGAGTACACGGAGTTATTCAGGATTCTCACCACCTTTTCCATACATCAAGGTTACACCTACCAATCTTAAAACTTCCTAAGATTTATGGAAAGTCACGAGAAACAAGACGGTTTAATATGAATTCCAAGAAAAAAAGCATAATTAGATTAGTCACTGATATTTATCAGTATCTAACCTAATCTGATATGTAACCTCAAATAAACCTAATCTGAAAAGAGCTGTTGTTAGCAACATACTTGTTGTGGCAGTTAAACATTCTTAGAACTATCCAAGAGATTCAATCTTTGCAAGCTATTCTTCTATTCCTGCTTTCTTCTGTCAAATTAATTATAGACTCTTTGACTTTTTTGCATTGATTTTTCCCTGTTTCTTCCAAAATAGTTAAATAACTGACTTGATGTCTTTCTTGTCCTCAATCTAATACATACATGAACACTCTTCACTCAGCCCTATATTACCATCAATCTTTTACATAACCTTCATGTTGTAATGGGACATCAGCATTGCTGGCACTGACAGCATTTCTTGTCCCTCCCTAATTATCCTTTCGAAGATGGTGGTGAGCTGCCTTCTTGAATAATTGCAGTCAATATGGTGAAGGTACCTGAATGACGTCGTTAGGTAGGGCTATTCCAGAATTTTTATCCAGTGACAATGGAGGAATGGCAATAAAGTTCGAAGTTAGGATGGTGTGTAGTTTGGAAGGATTCTTGTAGGTGATGGGATTGATAAATGCTTACTGCCTTTGTCCCCCTAGATAGTACAGGTTGCAAGCTGAGCAGTTGCTGTTGCTATCAAAGAAGCCTTGGTAGGTTTCTGCTGTATATCTTTAGCTGATGCATACTATAGCCACATTACAAAGTGGTAGAGGAAACCAATATTTAAGATGATGAAAAGAGGGACCTATCACACTGAATGCTTTGTTCTGATTGGTATCATGCTTCTCGAGTGATGTTTACTTTCATCCAGGCAAGTGAGAAGTGCTCAATCACACTCCTGATTAATGCATTAAAGGTGGTGGAATGGATTGGGGAATCAGGAGTTGAGTCATTTACCGCAGAATACCCAGCCTCTTACCTGCTCTTGTAGCCTCAATAATTGTGTCTGTTCCAATGAATTTTCCACCCAATGCTCACCATCAAGATATGCAATGATGGAATATAATTGAATGGCAAGGGAATGTATAATCTGTTGTCAGAGATGGTCATTGCCCGGCACATGTGTAGTGTCAAAGTGACATGCTATTTACCAATCCAAGCATTAATGCTGGTCATGGCTTGCTCCATCTGTGTATGGACAGTTTCACATCTGAGGAATTGTGAATTGAACATATGAGTGCACAATCATCAGTGAACATCCCACAGTTCAATGGAATGATGAAGGGAAGGTTATTGATGAGGCAACCAAAGATTTTGGTTTATATAGGCCTAGGGAACTGTCCTGAGGAATTCCTGTAGCACTGCCCAAGGCTGATATAATTGGACCCTAACAGTGACAACCGTCGTCATTTGCACTAGATATGATTCCATCCAATGGAGAGTTTTCCACCAATTTCATCCGACTTTTAGGGACTTTGGGCTCCTTGATGTTGGATTTAGTCATAAGCTGCTTTGATGACAAACATCTCACTTATGGAATTCTGTTGTCTATGTTTAGTCAAAACTGTAATTTGTGCTGCAGCCACAGAATACTGGTGGAATTCAGACTGAACATCAATGAATGGTATATCAGTGATGGTGCGTAACTTTGCTGATAAATGAAAGTAGGTTGGTGAGGCTGGAATTGGCTAGATCCGATATATCTTTTTTTTTTGTAATCTTTCCAAAGAGGTTAACTCTAATCAGTTACAGACCTTAAAGTGAAGTTGCACAAACAGTAAGATCATTATGAAAATTTAAACAGACGTTCTTAGTAATTATTAATTACTCCTTCCTTTATACTGTTCAGACACAGCCAGAGAGTAGCCATTTTCAAATCCATGTTTAGATATCGCACTCACAGTTTTCCGGTTAAGTTTAGTGAGATTGGGATTACTACAACCATCACTTGCTCAGACAATTTATCTGTTTTATGTCTATATCACTCAATACCCTCCGCTGTACTGATGGTTCCAGTGGTGAACTCACTCATGCCATTGCTGAAATTTGATTTGAACCTTACAATAAATTGTAGGAGTTACTGACAGAAACCAATTTCTCTCTGTAGCATTTATGACTGTGAATTATTCTTCACACCACATTTCCCTGTTAGTTAATGTTCCAGACTCCTTTCATACAATCTGCAGCTCCCCCTCCTTCAAATTACATTTGATGTCTGCTGCTTGACTTTATCATAGATGTCTTCATTCTACCTAGTAATTCTCCCTTCATTATCCACTTTTTTCTTAATTCATCTGTGGGATGTGGGCACCACTGCTGGTCAGCATTAACTGCCTTTGAGGAGGTAATGTTGAGCTGTGTTCTTGAACTGCTGCAGTCCACCTGCTGTGGGTTGACCCACAATGCCATTAGGGAAGGAATTCCAGCATTTTGGCCCAAAACATTGTTGCTGATTTTAATGAACCTCCACAACTTCCTGCGATTTTCATTCCACCTTCAAAACCTTCGTTGCAATGAATTAGAATATGCAGTAAATAATATACCAAATCATAATTGCAAGTATGATGGATGTGCAGCTAGATATCATTACACCATTCATTTATTTTTCTTTTCATTAGTTCACTCTATTGCTGCCCTAATTCTTTCTCCCCAAACTTTCCGTTACTACCACACATCACTCTTGTTAATTTTCATCCATTAATCTCTACCATTTTTACTTCAATTTCAGAAATATTTGACACCCCATATATACTAGTGACATCTATTAACATTTCATTTCTTCATATACTCATCTGTTTTGCTAACAGCTAAGCCACGTACTGTTACGTATCAGCATGTGTTGACACATATCTGGCTGAGCTTGCTTTGCCTATCCATAGAATATTTCTGCCACTCGCACCCATGACAAATCACATTACTGTATTGTACAGATGGCAACAATTCTCACAAAGTCCAAAAAAAAAAGCATAGGTAAACATTGTGCGTTGCATGGCTTGGGTTTTTTTTCTGGTTTGGATTCAGTAATGGCACCACTCAAAGGTGAAATGCTTTTGTTTTATTTTACATAATGTAAGGATACAGGAATACAAAGAAAATATTTCGGATTAACAAGAAAATGAGTCCTATGACATTGAAACTGGAAAGGATTTGTCAATCATGTCAGCAAAATAAATCCAAATGTCAAAATGCAGATTCTTTCTTTACTTGGATAACAGAATTAAATGCATTACTGCCAAGTTTGCAAATGTCACAAAAACAGGTGGAAAGACAAATAGTGAACATGACACACGGTGTCTTCCAGGGATGTGGCAAAGTTAAATGAGTGAGCAAAACCTCGCAGCTGGGAATAATGTGGGAAAATGTGAGGTTATGCACTTTGGCAGAAAGAGTTGAAGAGTTGAACATTATTTAAATGAGGAAAGACAGCAGACAGCTGCAGGACAGAGGATGTGGGGGATCCTAATGCACGAATCACAAAAATCTGGCATCCAAGTTTAGTGGGTTATAGGGAGGACAAATGGAATTTTTACCTTTACTTCAATGGGAATGGAGTATAAAAATAAGGAAACCTTGCTAAAATCATTCAATGCACTAGGGAATACCATAGCTGGAATGCTGTAAGAATTTTAGTCACTTTATCTAAGGAAAGACATATTGCATTGGAGGGACCCTAGAAAAGGTTTACTAGATTGATCCTGTGTATGGAGGGATTTTCTTATGAGGAAAGGCTGAGGAGATTGGACTCGCACTCATTACTATTTAGAGAATGACAGAAGATTTTATGGAAACATAGAACACGCTTGGGGCTTGACTGGATAGATGCAGAGAGGCTGTTTTCTTTTGCAGGACAGTCTAGGACCTGGCGGCATAATCTCAGAGTAAGTTGTTGTCAATTTGAGACAGAGATGAGGGTTTTTTTCTCTCAGAGGCCAGGGAATCTGTGGAATTCTTTATGCAGAGAGCTATTGACTCTGGGTATTAAGTTTTTTCAAGGCTGAGAGTGACAGATTTCTAATCATTAAGACTATCAAGATTTATGGAGATATGTAGGAAATTAGATTTAAGGATTACCAGATCAGCAATGATTTCATTGAATGGTGGAGTGGATTGATGAGCCACATGATGTATTTCTGCTCCTACACCTTATGGTTCTGTTATCTTAACCTAACATTCAGTATAGAATTAAATGATACTGCATTGGATGTAGGAGTGGAAGGGTGGATTAGTAAATTCACGGACGATACGAAGGTGGGTCGAGTTGTGGACAGTGCAAAGGGCTGTTCTAGGTTACAAAGGGACATTGATAGGATGCAGAGCTGGGATGAGAAGTGGCAGATGGAGTTTAACCCTGAAAAGTGTGAGGTGATTCATTTTGGAAGGACAAACATGAAAGCAGAATACAGGGTTAACGGAAAGATTCTTGGCATTGTGGAGGAGCAGAGGGATCTTGAGGTTCATGTCCACAATTCCCTGAAAGCTGCCACCCAGGTGGATAGAGATGTTAAGAAGGCGTATGGTGTGTTAGCTTTCATTAATAGAGGGATTGAGTTCAAGAGCTATGAAGTTATGCCCCAGCTGTACAAAATCCTGGTTCAGCCACATCTGGAGTATTGGGTCCAGTCCTGGCCGTCACATTCTATGATCTATGTTCCATGCATTGTGATCCCAGATGATGATAATACCAAGTAAATGAGATCCCAGAGTGAAAAATAAATAAACAGGTTCCTTAAAACCCACTTCTACAACGTTCTGTTTCACAAGCATTTCTTATGCTAACATTAAGCTACTCAGAACTTCTTTGTTACTGCCCTGACTGTTCTTGAGATTGCCTGACTGTACTGCTACTTACAGAGACATTTTCTCTCTGAATACCCTGATTCACTCTGAAGGAAAGCTGCATACTTACTGACTTTCAGGAAGGTTGTGTCTCTCTTTCCAAAGAGACTTTTCTATGTCTCTGCCTCCCTGTGTTGTAGAACACCCTGTAGCCAGGAAATTTTCTTTTTCTCTTCCACTCTTTCTTTTCTAAACCTGAACAATAGAAATACACATCAAAATAAAGCTAAATGTTATTCTGTCAATTTTAAAACTTAAGTTTCCAAAATATGATTACATATTACGAACTTTCATTATGACAGTGATAGCAGTTAAGGTGACTGACACCACTCTCAGTTTAAAGAATAATGGGAATGAAATACAGAGTGAAGATCTGCGATAATGATTTTGCATCATTTGGTTCATTATAACTGGCAGAAAACAAAGTCCTGTACCATTGTCCTTTAACCAAACAATAAATCACCCTAATTCAAATTAACTAACTCTAACTATTTGCTCCAAGGGTGATCATGAAGTCCCTGTTTGGCATTTAGCTATTGAAATTTACTGTCCCTAGATCTGCTCCTTTCCTATCAGCACTGTGGCTGTACCTACACCACATGGGCTACTATAATGAAAAGGTGGCTCAAATTCACCATTCACTTCTTAAGGATCATTAAGAATGGACAATAAATATTCGTCTCGCTGGTGATGCCTGTATCTCTGAAAGAATTTTAAAACATTTTCAAAATAGAGGGGTAAGGCTACTTTGATCAAATCCTCCATATGATTATTTCCAACTGGGGCAAGACTAAGATCTGAAACTCACTTTGTGGGGATTATGGTAGAGGATATGTTCCACTGTTACTTGAAGTTCCATGTGTTTTGCATTTACACTTTGTTTATCAGTTATATGTCTGACTTTTCAGTGCAACTTTTTTTTATTTTTGACTCTTGGTTGTTTGAACTTAGATTGCAAATGTCATAATTATTGTCATTAAAATAATGTCATTATAGACCGTTAAATACAGATAAAATTTTGTCTTCTGTGCACACACAATAGATAAATGATGGAGAGGCATAGAATATTTCTGCAATATGACAATAAAAGCCATTAAATAACAAGATTTACTGTGCAGTCAGAGAGCCCTCACTGTGTCAGAAGTAAGTAAACAGCTCAGTAAAGAAAGTAAATGTTATTTTTATGTAAATATTCAAGGTTCATTTATCTGACCTACAGCAGATATTTCTTTGCTGCTGGGTCAAAACTGTTCAAGACCTTTAGTGACAAGTAGCCTGATGGCTACATGAAATAGATTTGTCTTCTGTAGGAACATAAATAAATGACAGAACGTGTGCTAAAAACAATGTTTAAGATAGAATGAAAAGAAGTAATGAAGGTACGGTATCTCTACACGTGACTAACATTTTTTGTGGGTTGACACTGAGGTCTTCACTTTGTGAACAGAGAATTGGAAAAGAACAATTAATAAGATTACTCACTGTATGGTAAGCTTTCATTCAAGTTTTGCTATGGAAGGCATTTATGTTGACTTCAGGAGCCAAACCATCAAAAGGACATTCTTTACAGACTCTAGATTCCACTCTCAGCTACATCCTCTAACGTTCAGTAAAGGGCTGTAGAAGTGTCAGTGATCTCTAGTCTTTTACTTCCAGACACATTCCCAATAAGCACATGATCAGCATTTCTATAGGAAAACATGGGAGGAAATGCCATTGAATCCATATGCTTCATTTCTATATAATAGTAAAGAACAGGTAAAATTTACAGTCAAAAGTTAACTCAAATGCGTGCACTTTAAGGGAAGGCTCAGGCAATGCAAATGTGTGTCAAACACATGAGGTCTCCATCCCTTTTTCTGCTAGTTTACACCTGTCATTTATTTACTACAGAAGGTAAATCCATTTCATATAGCCATTTGGGAACCGTGTATTTTCCAGCACAAATCGGTTGTATTTTTAATTAAAGATTATCAATTGGTTTCAGCGTTGCAGGCATTTCCAGCATTTCAAATGTTTGGAATTTATAGTACCATATCATCAGTAGTGTGATGTATAGTTTTAGTTTATTTATCAACTGAGCTTCATGGAAAGATTTAAAATGCATCTACAAATTAAATTCCAGCAATAATTTATGCTGTTTCCGGCCAGACCTGATGGTTAATCATATCCATGTCCAGGTTGCATAGATATCCAGAATTTACGGTAGTAATCATATCAAAACTGTCAGCATTCTGGAATTCAAAAGATGTCTGTCAGTGATTCTATGCTTCTCTGCAGGGTGCACTGTTGAAGTCCTGTATATTGTGTTATGACCCCAGAGCAGACTGCCAAATTTATGTTATGCTTTGGCTAGGGACCAGAAACTTCTTTATTTTGAGTAGACAAAGTGTGAGATCCAGGGGACTTACAGACTAAAGGACTTTATTGTGCTGGTCGGAACAGCAATACAGTCTGGAATGCATGAATAACTAATTTCTAAAACCCACAATTAATACGGGGTAAACACGGTGATTAAGATTGAACACCACATTTCACATCAAATACCGAATATGATCATGACTATCTGCCAAATTTCTCAGTAACTGACCCCCTCCCAAATGTTAATGACACAAGAGATCACAATTCTTCGCTTTTGCCAGTCTGGCCTTGAAACTCCCTCTCAAGAATTGCTCCATCATGGACTACCTAGATGACTGCTCCTGTTCTAATTGATCACCTTCATGCTCCCCTGGACTCCAAGACTACTCCAGTACTCATTTGCCATTCCGGATCTTCACTGACTGCTAGCTTCACCGGGCTAGTCCTGCCAGTAAATGGCAATGCCCTGCTACAGTGATCCCAACAACTGAACCTCATCTTGAGGAATCATCTGTTGCCATTGTCCTGATGGAAAAGTGGGCTGTATTGAATCTGTATTCCACTTCAGTCAGCAGGTTCCATAAAGGAGTCATCAACCACGTTTGGAGGGGGTCCTTGTCTCCTTCCAGAAGTGGAATGATGGAATGAGGCAGCAACTTGTGAGTCATCAAAACTATGGGCACCATGAAAACTTCCAGGATGCCTGAAGCAGACTTCTCAGATTTTATTGGGTGCCCAGGATATTTGGTAGGTGGTGAGTTGGGTGCAAGAGAAGTTCATGATAAGATAGTGCAGAAATTGATGTAATGTATGCCATAGGGGCAGGAATGGTAATTAATGCGATGAGTTTGGTAAGATAACTCATTTGGCCTCACAGTGAGAATCCCACCAACCAACTCAACACATTTTTGTACTTTTTGAAGCCAAAAGCCATAAGATCCGGCCCTTAGCTGCAGAGTACCAAATTTTTTTTTTTTGATATCACAAATATAATTTCTGCCAATCTCACAACACCTTCCCAACTGCTTTGCCTTTGTCCACGCTGGTCAGGGGTTGGGAAGTTTCTGCTTGATGTGTCTTTTTTAATAACATTCGTAAGAACTGCCTTGGGACATTTTATTATGTTGACTAAATATTCCATTTTTCTTTCTTTCTCCGCTATTTAGTTGAAACAATTCACACTCCCTCAAATGCACTTGCTCCTCTAACTCTTCACTTACCACCACCTTTGTTATCATTCTTAGGTTCCACCTAATTGTAAATCTCTCCTTTTTGACCTCTCTCATTTCCTGTGACCCACTATCAAAGCCTTTTATTAGAAACAAAATGCACATTAAGCAACACCTAAATTAAAATTGATACCCCTTGTTATATAAACAACTCAGTAAGCTCCCACGAGGAGCTCGAACAGTTCATCCAATTCACCAACACCTTCCACCCCAACCTGAAGTTCACCTGGACCATCTCCAACACTTCTCTCTCCTTCCTGGACCTCTCTGTCTCCATATCGGGCAACCACCTAGAGACAGATGTCCATTTCAAGCCCACTGACTCCCACGGCTACCTGGAATACACCTCCTCCCACCCACCCTCCTGCAAAAATGCCATCCCCTATTCCCAATTCCTTCGCCTCCGCCGCATCTGCTTCCAGGATGAGACATTCCAATCCCGCACATCTCAAATGTCCTCATTCTTCAAGGACCGCAACCTCCCCCCCACAGTGGTCGAGAACGCACTCGACCGTGTCTCCCGCATTTCCTGGAACACATCCCTCACGCCCCGTCCCCGCAACAATAACCAAAAAAGAATCCCCCTCGTCCTCACATACCACCCCACCAACCTCCGGATCCAACGCATCATCCTCTGACACTTCCGCCATCTGCAATCAGACCCCACCACCAAAGACATTTTTCCCTCCCCACCCTTATCCGCCTTCCGGAGGGACCACTCCCTCCGCGACTCCCTTGTCCGCTCCACACTCCCCTCCAGCCCCACCACACCCAGCACTTTTCCTTGTAACCGCAGGAAGTGCTACACCTGCCCCCACACCTCCTCCCTCACCCCAATCCCAGGCCCCAAGAAGACTT
>JAHRHZ010000032.1:3624428-3705176 GCA_024137785.1 Ginglymostoma cirratum
TGGCTCCATCCCCACCTCTTCGACTTGTCTGCCTCCTGTCCACCTATTCTCTCCTCTATCCATCTTCTATCCGCCTCCCCCTCGCTCCCTATTTATTTCAGAACCCTCTTCCCCTCCCCCATTTCTGATAAAGGGTTTCGGCCCGAAACGTCAAGTTTTCCTGCTCCTATGATGCTGCTTGACCTGCTGTGTTCATCCAGCCCCATGCTTGTTATCTCGGATTCTCCAGCATCTGCAGTACCTTTTATCTCAGTAAGAAACTTCTTCTCCGTTTAATTAAAATGCCCTGTCCTGAGGCACGTCAAACCTCATGGGTTTTACTGCCTCCTGTAGAGCTTCCAAACCTGTATTGATTCCCAGCCTTTCTATTGCTTTCTACTACTTTAATTGAAGTCTTCCTCACTCACTCTAAATCTCATAAATATTAGTGCACTTGGGGATGCTTCTGACTTCTTTCAGCATCTGACCCCTCTGTTGCTTGCTGCTAAAGCCCTTTATGGGCTGCCCTTTTCTGTTTCAGGGATGTATTTTGTTACTAGCCAAATCATTCCCTCATAAAATATGTATCACTGGCATTGATCATGATGAGAGAAAGGAGAAAATGAAGGTCATTCAACCCAGCTCTGTCATTCATGTCTCGTGGACTGATCAGCACAAACTGGAAGAATAAATGCAATTTAAATTTGTTTGTATCCTCCTTGGCAAATGTTTTATTTCCCAATCTGCTCTTTTACTGGTTGCTTTCTCCTGAGACGATGAGAAGGGCACTAGGGAAGAGAAAGAGAGAGAGAGGCTTCTGGGTACTGCTGTTATGAGTTCATAATTCCTTCTCTCTACTTTGCTGTTCAAAGGTATGTATTGAAATGTGGTTTCTTTCTATCTTCCCAAGTCTGGATGCAGTTTCTTTCCAAGCTGGTTAAGTGGCAGATGAGTCTTTCATCTCCCATTACACGAATTTATCATACAGATGTGAATTAAAACAGGAGATGTGAGTTTTCTAACTCTGACTTAATTGCCTGGTATTTTAAGTCTTTACATATTATTGTAATGAGAGTGTAAGCAGATTCATTGATTCCATAGGGGTCACTTGGGCTTGCCCGAATCTGTGGTCAGGTTGTCAATGCATCATTTTAGGCCAGTACTTGTAATTATTTAAAATCTATTGCGGTCTATGAAAGATCTCTGGTGTAACAATCGTGACAATTGATAAGTCAAAAGCTGTCTCAAGGACTTCACAGGGGAAACTAAACGATTCTTTAATTATTGCTTGCTGAGCTAGGTTTGTTGCAGTGTTCACTTACATGATGGGGAATCCATAGTTCACTCATTATCACTCCAGATCGCCAAGATTTTCTAACCACTAGTCATCATTACAGTCTAATTCAAGAATAATTGTTCTTAGTGCAAGTTATTCCCTTTTGCACCATTGTATTGTTATCAAATATAGAGGCATAAATGGTGCAGTTATTTGCTTTTTTGAGTGTTCAAATGTGCTATATTTCAGCAAAATGTAAAGAATTGTATCACATTTGCTAAAAATTAACTTAAGTAGACCCAGAAAATGCCTGAAAGGCATTCAAATTCATGATGCTAACTTTTTCAGGTTAAAAACATTCATTCAGAGCAATTCTGAAAAGCCTGTATCTTGAACATTAACTATTCCCTTTCTTTTTGCAATATAATGGTACTACTGTACATTTCTAGCATTTATATCATTTAAAATCCAAAAAGTGACTGAAACTTAGATTTATGAAATTTTGGATAGGAGAAACTACTGAACAAAGACTAATGGCAAAAGAGGCACATTGTCAATCTAATCTCGAAAGGAAAAATTAAGTGTAGAATTAGAAAGAGATGGGATGTCTGGATTTTGGAAAATTGAAGAACATCGATACATGTTTGAATGACAGCAGCTAGTTAAAGTGTTGACCTCTTAATTACAAATAGCACAGCATGTGCAACATTCAGGCACAGGTTTGGATGTGATAACCATTGAGAGTCACACATGGACAGCATTTTCTTCACTTTTCCAAATAGATCTGTAGAAAAAGCAACTCAATCATCAAGGCTCTAATAATCTGCCCTGCTCCATCATTGTCTATGTTTTGAAGTACTTTCAAACTAAGTGAATTTATTAAAAAGTAATTGTTTGACAAAGCATTTTTTGTCAAAGTGCCACATAATGATATCACACCCAATGTTACTTTGATTCATTGCAGTTTTTTTCCTTGCTTTTAAGTGTCACACTAATGTTCAGCAACAAGAATGTTGCTTGGTTTTGTTTCACAGTTCACCAGACTTGTATTAGAGATGATTTCCATTAAACTAAAAAATAAAATCAATATTCTCACTTTACACCCCTGCACAGCACAACTAGGAGATGAGGCAATGTGAAATGAAGTTGGGTGTAAGTTAAATATGGTGGATTTATGCCACAATTTGCAGTCAAACGTAGTTATTTTATTAAATGGCTACCTTGACTAGAGACTGTTTAAAGACTTTGAATAAATTGATCCAATTTTTCTCCCATCTTCATGTTCTCAGTGCCATCTGTGCTGGTGACACGGTCATTTAAGTTGGAATGTGGAAATCTAATGAGATTGAGCTATACAAGTGTCTTACTCATCCTTTTCATTTTGAGAACTCTTGTGGAACTTACCTTGTAGCGCAGTCTAGATTGATACTTCATCATGCAGGGATACACAAACACAAACTTACCATCTAACACTTCACGCTTCAGTACAGTGGAAACCTGTACTGCAACGTTTTCTCACAGCATTTGTTCATAATTAATATTTCAAATGACCAGTGTTTATGATACATGGGATAAAAGAATATTGAACGAAATCATCTTCCGTCAATAATCTTAGCTGCTAAAAAATTAGTATTTTGTTATAACATGTGAAGTTTTATTGCAAGAGAAACCAATTGTAAATCATCAGAAAAGGAGTTGTCTGATTAAGTCTATTGTAATTATTATGATACAGTCTGACTTAGATAAGCTGAATAATGGATTTCCTTAAAAGAATATTTACAGCTGGGCAAATCTGCATGTTTATATTAGTCCCCTGACTCACTTACAATCATCAGTGCAGTCTGTTTTACTTTACTTTTCTTCAACCGACACACGCATAGACTTTCTTAAAATAATCCTAAGGCCAACGATATCTCTCAATGACTGGATCGTTTAAAAGTATGCATCACTTGCTACTGAAGCAGTTAATAAAGAGAGGGGGCAAGAAAATGAAAAAGCTCCAATGTAAAAGAACAAATGTACAAAAATTGTGCACAAGGACATGTGATGGAGTGATGGACCTTTAACGAAAGGCTGCATTCAGGCTCTAAGGCTGGAAGAATGCTGTTCTCAGCTCTCAAGTTTTAAAGCCAAGAATCTCAAAAGACAACATAGCAGTGAAGTCAGGCTGATGAGCCGGAGTTTGTCTACTCTGACCACTTTTCTTTTCTTCTTTTCCCTTTTCCTGGTTTTTTTTTGTTCCTATTTTCCTTTACTTACCTGAGCTCAGATGACATCGATGGCAGCAAGTGCCCAGCACAGACTATGAGTGAGCCTAGCGTGGGCCTCGGGTGGACCCAGTGTGAAGGGAAGTGAGCACTTACTTATTTTTAGGGGTAAGCATGGGACCTGGCATCACAATCAGCAACTGTTACGTTTCCGGTGGTGACATCTGTAAGGTAGGCCCAGCGGCAAAAGATGGCAACTGAGGATCGGGACTTTGTCATTGGTTGTGTCCAGTGCTGGCGGTGGCAAAGCAGTGGCAGAAGGGGGCCATGTTGACATCGAGGTGGGCCCAATGGTGAGAGATGTGACTCTGATCTTGGTAGTTCCAGCTGAAGTGATGGCGAGGCAGTGGCAGAGGAGAATTGGCCCAGTGGCGACAGATGGTGCCTTAGGATTGGCGGCTTTGACCTTGGTTGGGTCAGGTGTTGATGGCAGTGAGGCGATAGATGACGGATAGTGGCACAGGCATCGTTGATAGTGATGAGCTGGCTCAGGACTGATGGTCTCTCTTTAAGCTGTATCTTTCTTTTGTTTCCATATCCCCAAATTATTCAAAACTGTGCTGGATTATTGGCAACATTGGAAAAGTTTTCCACTGTATTTTACTATTTTTCTCACTGTAAAATACATGTGGTGATAAAATCATTCATTCGAGATCAACTGACATTGGTCACTTCGATCCAACACATTGTACCTTCATAGAAGGGCAAGTGAAGCATATTTACCAAGCAGGTCCAGTTAGTTCATCCAGTCTGCTCCCCCAACAGACAGTGCACAATCCATTTTATTGCAGAAACTTTGTCATATATTTAACTCACATGGCTTGGTTATGTAACAGTAGTGAGAGGCTAATGAAGAAGAACAAAGCCCAGTTGGCCTTATCTTCTGGCTCAAAGATGATACCTTACACAGAATGGGAAAGAAAAACATAAGCACTCTCCCATGTGGAAATTATTTTGTAAAATGTTTCCAAATAAATATCTTCCTACAGATTGGGGAAAAAAATGCATTAATAACTGACTGCATGGCAAAAACAAGGACATGTTTTAATGTTGTTGCTTCTTTCAGCAGCAATGCAATCTGACTCCAATAATTTTACCCACAACCTGCCAATAAATTCTCTGCACACCACACCACATCTCAGATCCCTGCTCTTGATTGCACGTGACAGCTTGTTAAACCTTAAATGCCAATTACACACTTTTCTTGCTGAGTGCAGATTTTTCTCCAAGTAATGATGAATCGAGGAATTAATAATCACTTGCCTTGAGCCCCATTCCACACTGAATTATAAACAGGCAGGTAAACTTGATGCCCATCCCCGATAACTGTATTAGATGTCAAAAAAATCCTGCTTTACCTAATAAATCTGTCAACACATCTTTATACCTCCTCACAGCATTGCAACTCAGATCAGAGTTTGGCAAAAGCATATGCTGTCTCTGGACAAAGGAATCTTAAGATTTCTCAACAACAAAAAATTCAATACTTTTAGCAATTTGTTAAAAAAAAAGGTCCTGATGTTCCCTAATATGCCTAAAATCAGATCACCCTTCTAGTTTCATGTATATATGTATAGACCTTTAATTCTTAAACTATGGAAAAAAGATGTCATCTAACCAGGGACAGTTAATATGCTTACTGCCAGGCCAGGCTCCTTTGAACTGGATAATCAAAACTGGCTGTGTAATATCAGACATCTTTGAACATAGAAACTGTGCAAATTCTGGCTTAAGCAGATACAAATAGTTCAGTTTTACTAATCATCACATGCGCTCGCAGCCAAACAGGCACTATTTTAGCCTATCTTACTAGCGAGAAGGACCACTCATGCTTTGCCACATACTGGAATGTGGATGATGCCTGTTATATTTAGTGGGACATGATTGCCCATCTTGAAATTCACAACTTACTGAGTGAGAAGATTCCTCATTTAATTGACAAAAAGATAATGTGTCATTCCCTTTATTAGATTATTTTACTATCTGGTAGATGCACAGTCATTTAAGGCCATTTAGGCTCCAAGCTTGCACAATATCTGACTATCCACATACTTGGAAATATGTATGGCTAAGACAGTACAAGCATTCAATTTTCACAGCTTTCTGCTGTTAGCAGATTACTAATGGCCTTAAAAATGAGATGGACAGCTTTAACACTCTATTAACATTGACAATGTGATCGGTTCTACTTTGGAAGGAGGCTTACTCCTGAATAACAAACACATCTCATTGTTTCAGCCAACAAGCTACTTTTAATCTGGGAATCATGATCTCCTGAGTAAAGAGGACTTCAGTTGCCATTTTGGATGAGAATTGTTTAGAGTCCACACCATTCGCATTCTGATCCTTTCTATGTGGCATTGATGGGATCTATTTCCAACAAAGGTTAGCTTCTAACTGTTTCTGTGGCATTCAGACAAGCATAATTGCTCCATTGGGTTTAACCAATATCAACTTTAAGTTTTGTTTTATTTGTTCACAGGATGTGGGCATCACTGGCTGGGCCAGCATTTATTGCCCATTCCTGCTTAATCTTGAGAAGGTGATGGTGAGCTGCCTTCTTGGGCTGCTGCAGAGCATTTGGTGTGGGTAGACTCATGATCCCCTTAGGGATGAGGTTCCAGGACTTTGACACAGGAACACTGTAGGAACAGCGATATATTTTCAGGTCTCAATGGTCATTGGCTTGGAGGGGACCTTGGTGGCATTCCCATGTATTTGCTGCCTTTGTCCTCCTAGGTGGTAACTGATTGTTTATTTGGAAGGTGCTATTTCTACAGCCTTGGTGAATTTCTTCAGTGCATCATATACACACTGCTACTACTGAACATCAGTTGTGGACAGAGTGAATATTTGTGGATATGGTGCCAATCAAACAGATTGCTTTGCCCTGGATATTGCCATCTACTACTCACAACACTTAAACCCCCTTTCCAAAGCCACAATTCACCTTGTCACCCTGGCTTTATCCTGAGTACTTCTTTTTGTGCCATCTGTTGCCACCCTGCAGCTTGACTACACAGTTAGAAGAGACTGGAGCTGCCTTGCAGTCAGAATCATCAATCACCAGCACGGTCTCGCAAAATTTAGAATCAAACCCAAGAACTTTTCACCAAGATGCCATTACTGGCAACTCCCTTAATACACTGCAATATCACAGTAAAATTTTGGCAAAAAGCATTCAAGTCAGAAACCATCAAAAATGGGAGGTTTGGTCCAGTGGAGGCAACGTAATAGCAGCACGACAATCACCACTTGGCTGCTCTGTTACTGTTCCATCATTAGTTTTTCTGGGTCCTAAATCAGGCAGATACCTCACTACCGTAAGGAGGTCATATGGTGTGCATTATAATTTTGAAGAGCCTCACCCCCACCCTGAGTTACTTGTCAACCACCACAAAGGGTGGAATGAAGCAGACTGGGAGTAATTCACAGTATTTTTGTTGATGTCAATGAGTCCTCCTGTTCAAAATGACCAGAGAAAACTACTTTCATCTTACCTTCTGAGGCAATTGCTATTTCACCTCTTATTCAATCTCAGCAATGAATGCACAGGTACAGTCTAACCAAAGGTCCCTCAAAGCTGCATCCCTCCATACACTGATGCTACAGTAATAAGGTTCCTGCCCCATTCAGGCATCAGCTGGATGAGTCAGTAGAAAACTCCAAGAAATGTGGTGACTGTTGAAATCTGAATGATAATGAGTGCATCAACTACTTCAGGATAACTATTGCCCCATTTTTGCCAGATTGGTCAATTTAAAATTGACTGGACAATCTCTGAAATAATCACTGTAATACCATGTGGAACCAACAGACGGCACTTCTGTTCTCAACATGTTAGTAATATGTACGGATATTTGAGGAACAGCAATGATGCAAAACTTCTAAATTGTTTGGCCATTCAATGTTGCTGTTACTCTATTTTTCCAAAACAATAAGGAGCAAAGCATCTGGCAAAATGAGTGGCTGGCTTTTATTTTTTGGCAAAAATCAAACGAGCCAAGTGACTTAAGGGTATAATTGATTGTAAAAGGGAAAACAAAAGTGAAGGTAGAATTTCCATACTGAAAGGTTGAGATTAAATTTGTCTTCTTCAGCAAAACCTAGCTCAAAAAAAGTGCCTTGAATTATTAGTTTGAAGAAAATAACCCTCTCTGTCTATTTTAAGTAGTAAATTGACCCTTTTTTGCCAAAGCTAACACCTTACAATATGGTGAAAGTAATGAAGATTGGCTGTGCTTAATGTCAAGGAAACAGCTGAAAAAAACAGGCCACCAGAAAATTCAAGGCATTTCCTAAGAACTTTCTTAACTGTTTGTCTTCAACTTTTGTTGGTGAAAATATCTGCTTTTAGTAATTATTTGTTGGGTGTTTCAACATATGAAGAGATGGTACAATGGGAGTACTTTTAACTTCTGAAAATTGGACAAAACTGCCTTACTTCAGATCAACTGCTCTCTCTTGAGGAAAGTTAAGTAAATCCTACATCACCCCTTGTAAAGACTTTTCATTTCAAATGGTTATATGCATCCTTGTATCTTCAACGGCAATAATTAGAAATGTAGGGGTCGAGTTTGAAGTAATAAAATTATAAGCACAAATTATATTCAGAGCACGTTGAGCTTCTGTCAGTTTTTGCACCAATTTTAAAAATATCAGGCTCGAATCAGGCTCTGCAGAATTGGCTCCTCTCCCAGGGTGAATTAATCACCATTGGCAAGTTCTGTTAATTGTGCTTATTTATAGGCCCTCAAGGAAAGCTGAAAAAAAAGCTCAATCTTTTGTGTGCAAGGATAGGTGTTTTAAAAGATTTTGAATATATTTGTTTTTAATTGACAAAGAAACTGACTACTATACCCCAAAATAGCTGGCAGCAGTTTATTTTATTTTCGGCAATTTAAAATCAAGTTGCTCATAGGTGGTACATTGACACAGTAAATCATTTTTGTTTTAGTAAAGGGAATCATTTTTCAGGCTATTGTTTTCTCTGGTTGGGCCAGTATTTGTTGCCCATCCTTAATTGTCCTTTAATAGGTGACAGTAAGCTGCCTTCTGACTTAGTCCACGTACACAGAGAGGAGCAGGAGAAACAGATGGATAAATGGGATGCAATGATTCTCACTACCGAGAGGTGGCAGGAATGGGAACCAGATGCTCCAAGCATGTACTGGTCTAGCTGCAGTGTTAGATCCAGAATTAAGGTCAAATCTCTCAGGCCAATGAATTCCTTTCACCCCAGCTACAGAATCTGGGACCAGTCTGAGTTGTAGTTGGAGGGAGAGAAAGAAAAGAACCTTTCGAGTGCACTTTGATGGCATAAGTGACAGCACATATCACGCTTGTATAAATTTGATTATTTTTGCACTACTTCTGGGTCACTGCCTCTCTTCAAGTTGTGTGGGTTCTCCTGTAATGTGGGAAGCCGAAGACCTAGGAGTCTCCTTAATTGTTTGCATAGAGAATAGGAGGAACAAATTTTTAGAAGGAAACCTCTTTCTTCCTTCATTCTCAGAACGTGGGGATCACTGTCGTCTTCACTGGTCTCCTCCCATTGCCCATGTTACTGCAGCCTCAAATATCCAAACACAAATAAGGTCATGTCACCAATGCCAGGGTCCTTTAAATGAGAAATCCTCTCTTAGATAAAATGGATGCATCGTCATCTTTCCCCTCACTGATTCAAAAGCATACTCATTCCATTTTTTTAGAAAGAGCCTCAGCAAGGCTTGTTTCTTCACTACTCGGATTTCCAAACCGTAAATGTTCCCTATATTGCTACAGGGATTAGGTTCAGAAATTTCAAACCCAGCACCTTCATGACTTGCAATTCATGCCAATCATGGGGAGGGAGGGGGATATTATTTTTGCAAAGTTAACAGGATAGCAGAAGTAGTCAGGCTACAACTCTTATTGTAAATATTTAACTGCAAATCTTTTCCTAGCCTGAATTGCGCTACCACCTATGCAAAAATAATGTTGAAAGCCATCGGCCTCCCTAATAGTTTGACAGAAAATTCTGGTGCATTGTACGTTTGTAAAGCTAGAATTCCCTTATATTTGTTAGCAGAATATGAACTTCACTGGCAAGGCCAATATTTATTACCATTGCAAATTGTCCATGAAAAGTTAATTTTAAGCTGTTTTGAATATAATTAAGTGACTTAACTGATGCAAGGGAATTAAGGGAAAATATTGGCAAATGGAGAAAAATGCAGGAAAATGCAAAGTTTTCACTTTGGAAAGGAGAACCGAAAAGCAGATCATTATTTAAATGTAGAGACACTGCAGAGAGCCTCAACACAAAGGGCTTGGGGGTACTTGTGCATGAAACACAAGAAAGCTAGCACATAGGTACAACAGGTAATCAGGAAGGCTAATGGAATGTTGGCCCTTATTTCAAGGAGGTTGGAATATAAGTGTAGGGAAGTCTTTCTGCAACTGTACAAGGAGCTGGTGAGACCAGATCTGGAGTATTTTGAGCAGGTTTAATCCCTTATTTAAGGAAAGAATCATTTTATTGAAGGCAGTTCAGAAAAGGTTCACTAGGATGATCCCTGTTATGAAGGAAATGTCTTATGAGCAAAGGTTAAACAGATTGAAACTCTACTCATCAGAATTGCAAAGAATGAAAGTTAATCTCATCGAAATGTACAAGGCTCTTATGGGATTTAACTGGGTAAATGCTGAGAGGATGTTTCCCCTCATAGGAGGGTCTAGGACCAGACAGTATAGTCACAGAATAAAAGGGCACCAATTTAAGACTGGGATGAGGAGGAATTTCTTCTCTCAGAGGGTTTGACTCTTTTGGAACTCTGCGATAGCAGAGTCTTTGTGTATGTTTAAAGCTGACGTAGATTCTTGATCAGGAGGGGGGATCAAGGGTTAACAACAAAGGGCAGAAAAGTGGACAGGAGGAATGTCAGATCAGCCTTGATCCTATCAAATGGCAGAGCAGACTCAACTATTTGTATTCCGCATGGTCTTGTGATCTTATGCACTTGCTAGGCCTTTTGGAGAGAAATTGAGAGCCAACTATATTGCTTTTAGTTTAGAGATACAATGTAGGCCAGGCTAAGAAAGGATAGCTGTCCAGTTTCCTTCTCTAAAGGACATTAATGAACCAGATGAGGCTAGCTTTTAATTTCAGATTTACTTAATTAATTCAATTCAGTTTCTTAACTGCCACGGGAGAATTGAAAGTCTTTTCTCCAGGTTATGTGTCCAGGTCTGTGGGTCCAGCAACATACCCACTTCCTATCCATTATTGAAGGTATATGGATTAATTTGTATCTAAAAACAAAAAGTAAATTAGCCTCTTGAGCATCATTGATCAGAATTTACCTAAAATGTTACACTATCCTAATGGATGCAGGTTTTATATGATGTGTTATAAAATATTTCCATGCCATGAATGTTCACATGGTACCAGCAGGGCAATTATGGACAAATTAAACAGAGTTTCTATTAATTTAGTGAAAGGAACTCCTTTCTCTTTCTGAACACAGAGTTAACACTGCCTCACGTACATTATTTATTAATTGAAAAAAATGTCTCTTTTCTGGTTGTGCATTTTGGAGAAATGCCAAAGTTTGCAGACCCATATAATTCACATGGAGAATGCCTTGCCAGATGTAAAACCAAATACTTCTATCTTTAATAGGTTACAGTCTGTTAAAAGAAAAAGAAAGACTTGCATTTATACAGCACCTTTTATGATATCAGGAAGTCCCTAAGCACCTTACAGACACTAGAGTACTTTTGGAGTGAAGCCACTTTCGTAATGCAGAAACCCAGCAGCAGATTTGCACACCACAAGCCCAGACAAGCAGCAATGAGATAACAGCTAAAGGATCCGCCTTCCTGTGAAGTAGGTTCATAGATAAATACATAAAACAGTGTCAAGCTGGAGGAACACAGCAGGCCAGGCAGCATCAGAGGAGCAGGCAAGTTGACGTTTTGGGTCGGGACCCTTCATAGGTAAATGTTGGCTGGCCTCTGCTCTTCTTCAAAATTCTGCCAGAGTATCGTTTCTTTTCACTTGAAAGAAGCGCCCCAGACATTTGAGGAGTCAGAATGACTCAAGCACCATTTAAAAATGGTGAGTGAGATCAAATTCTTGAAATGCCTACCCCATCCACTCCTACTTCCAGTAATTTAATTTTTGGCTTGCATGGGGTAAGGGAACAGGGCTCAAGCAGGCCCTCTGTGCCCCTGACCTGGTGACTCCATTGTGGAACTAGGGATCTCCTGGTCCTTGCAAATCCATGGAATTGAGCCAACTGTTGGATGACGCATGGCTTACAGGTCCTGAGAACATTTGTGAAATGAAATCAAGATTTGGGAGCTTTTTGAAAGGTTCATGCTGCCATGCCTCTGCCATTTTAACTCAGTGCCAACACATGTACCTCTACTGAACCTCATGAGTCCTTCCCGTACACATGCTCATTCACGTCACCCACATTTCCTAATGATCCATTCATGCCCTCCAGGCCAATTCATGGTCCTTCTATGGCCATTCACCTATGTAACACTGTACAGAATCAATGAGCTACATGGTAACATTGACATGGGAGAAACTGCTCATGGAAAATAACTTGCAAATTCTGTCTTGAAATAAAAATTGCTATTCGTACAACTCTTAAGAGTGTAACTCAGATACACCATTTAAATATCAATAACTAAGGCTTCAGTTTAACTTCTTGCTGCAACCAGATGAGGAAGGGATATTGACTCTCTTTTTAAACCATTTCCAGTCAATTACAACAAAGTTTATGCTTCTATTCAGCACACAACTATCACAGTTCATTTAAAACATAGTTCATCAGAACGTGGATGAGTCAATTACTTGAGCAAAAGAAAGAGGAATTATATTGCTAATCAACATTGAGAAACAAAATTGTCAAAAATGCAACTTTAATTTTTCCTACTCTCTACCCTGATATTGAAAGACACTAGTTCAGTATGTACTCTTGAGTCTAGTTCCAAGCTGTCTTGCTGGCAGATGAGCCTTCTATCTCTCAATATGCAATATTATTGTTCAAGTCTTTGGTTTCAAAACAGAAAATTTATGATCAATCTGACACAGTTTTCTTTTCCAATATAAAGGAATATTTAGGTCTATCTAAGAAAATCCAACCACACAAAGCTTAGTTTTGGGGCCACACTTAATGGTACTTCATTATCAAACAAGTAATAGGCTAAAAACTAACCGCAGGCAATATTACAAATCTAATGGATTGGGGAATCAGATAATCAAAGAATTACTACAGTGCAGAAGGAAACCATTCAACCCATCATTCCTGCATGGGATCTATTATTTAGTGTCAATCTCCTGCCTTTTCCGATATCCCTGCCCACCATTTCTATCCATATCATCTTGCAATGTCCTCTTGAATGCCTCAATTGAACCTGCCTCCAGCATATTTCTAGACAGTGTATTTCATTTTCTACCTATGTACTGTTTGAAAAGAGTAAGCTCCACATTTGCTTCATTTACATATCACTTTAAATCTATGCCCTCTCATTTTTTTTCTTTCATGAGCAAGAACGTCTTCTCCTTATCTATTCTGCCCAGTCCCTGCTGATAATTTTGAAAACCACAATCAGATCTCCTCTCAGCCTTCTTCTCTCCAAGGAGAACAGCCCCAACTTCTTCGATCTAACCTCACAACTGAAGTTTCTCATTCCTGGAATCATTCTTGTTAATCACTTCTACACTGTCTCCAATGTATACACATCTTTCCTATACTGTGACAATCACAACTGTGCACAATACTCCAGCTGAAGCCCAACAAGTGTCTTGTACAAGTACAAGATCACTTCCTTGCTCTTGTACTTTGTGTCTCTATTAATAAAGCTGAGAATACTGTATGCTTTAATAACTGTTCTGCCGCCTTCAATGATATATTTACATACACACATAGGTCCGTCTCCTCTGCACCCCCTTTACACTCTACCCCTTTCTATATTCTATTTCAATGTTCTTCTGACAAAAGTGCATCACATTACACTTCTTTGCATTGACTCTCTGAGAGTCAGATCCACTCTAAACCACTTTAAACTTATGCTGTCTGGCCTTAGATTTGCCATTTATCTGCTCACTCCACCAACTTGTCAATGTCTTTTGGGAGTTCCACACTTCCACCTCAAAGTTTTCAATTCTATCGACTTTAGTGTTATCTGAAAACTTTGAAATCGTCCCCAGTGGATCATTAATATAAATCATGAAAAGCAAAGCTCATGATACTGATCCCAATAATACAAACCTGCCATCAGCCCAGAAATATCCATTGACCATTACTCTCTGTTACCTATCACTCAGCCAGTTTGAAATATAGCAGAATACCTCACAGGCCAAACTCCATTTATCTTTGCTAATGTTTCCCAAAAGAGAAATAAAAAAAATGAATATAGGAATAAAATTGTGGAAGGCTCTGACTTCTAAAAAATACTTGACTTCCTGAATGAGATAAGTAGATTGGAAAAATAGAGAATGATGGAATTTCCCATTGTTCCAAGGATTTTTTTTGTTTAAATGCTAAATCTTCTTTATCTAAACAATAAATAAACTTTCGGAATGTCTATTGGCTCTAATAACATTTTGTGTCACAACTACTTGAGCTAAAGAGGTTTTTTTGTCACATGACATTATTATTAAGAAAATAACTAAAATTGTGAAATGCATCTCCGCACACACTCATGTAATACATGTTTATAGTATTACATTAATTGATTTCTCTGAAATCCCAAAGGAGCTGCAAAAATGAATTAGTAACAGAACACATCATTGGTTCCAGCTGCCAAAATGATCTAAGTAATTGGAGACTGAGATTTGGCACTTTGTCTTCTCTGATGTGGACTCTGTTGGAGCATCACTGTCTACATGATTTGCCCATTTAGGAAAGATGGAACCATTTAAACATAACTCAGCAGTTTCCTTTAACCATTTTTATAAAGCCTGCATTCACTCAAAACTACAATTTCCCACAATACTCAACATGGAAATCAAAAATACTCCCAAATAAGAATTCAGACAGTTACGATCCTAGAATTTATTTTCAATACACATGCTTAGCATTCACTCACTGATACAACAGCCCCTATATTTGTTGGGAGGCAGGAAGGGGGAGAGAGTGAAAAACCTAGCAAGCTGGAAAATAGAGGTTCCACCAATCTTACAGCAAAGTTTCAGTGAAAATAATTGTGTAGTTTCCTGTCTGAAACTGAGCAAGATTTAAAGCCTGCAGGTAAACAAGAAAGATGCACAGCATAATTGTGTGCGGAGAGAGCTGGAAATACTTATTAAAAGCCAATAAACATGCAAGACATGGGAAGAGCACTTCTGCTATTTCTGGTGGCCAGTCAAATTTTTCCACTCTATTTCTGCTACCACACACGACAAAGAATACTTTGTAGTGCCAATACCCAATTCCAATATTTTAACGATCTACAGGGAAGGAGTTAATAGTGGAGGCAATAGGTCAGTGGATGAATAATCAGATCTGATTCTCTCATTAAATGTGAGAAAATAGATCCGCAAATTCCTCAGAACTGCTCTTATTTGCCAGCATTTCTTCACTGTTATGCATGGTACAAAATACTGCCAATGGAACCTAAACAACTCAGAGGAATTTCCCAGCTTATGTATTTATTATAATTTATGGATCATTCTGAATTGTCTTAGTGTAACGGCTGACACAGAAAAGAGCAAATAAAAAAGAAGCATGTTATCTAAATGTTGACAGATCACAGTGCTCTGGGCTGCAGATGATCTGGATGTCCTACTGCACAAATGCAGGCATAACATGGAATCAGGAAAGCTAATAGAACAGTATCATTGCAAGAGACCTTGAATGCAACAGGAAGGAGGTTATACTTCAGTTATGCAGGGCATTGGTGAAGCAAGCATGAAATAATGTGTGCAATATCTGTATCTCTATTTAAAGAAGGATATAAATGTGTTGGAGGCAGTTCAGAGAAATTTTACTAGATTAACACCTCCAATGGGCAGGTTGTTTTATGAGGAAGATCTTAGAAAGTTGATGTCCAATGGGTGATGCTACAGTTAGAGCTTTATGTTGCTGCAAATGGTGTCCATTTTGCTGCCACACAAACCAGGCTGTCTGGAGACTCTAGGGGAACATTATTTTCTGGAGACTAGGAGACTGGAAAGGGGAAGCATTTCTGCTCATGTGTAGTTTGGTCTGTCTTGTGCAATTATGCTCTTCTCAGTTCCTTGCATATATATGCCTGAGAAGAGCATCAAATCTTATAGGCAGAGGAAGCTCTGAAATCCACCTGTAGCTCCTGGGCTCCAATTTCCAGACACCACATTTACAAAGCACTCAGACGTCACACTGTTCAAGCCAGCAGCAGCATGCAACCCGCCCGTCCCTAGAGGTGAACTGAAATCAGATGGAAAGTGGCTCCATGATTTTGTCTCTCCTTCCTAAATGTTCTCCTGCAGGCTGTCTGGGAGAGATCAGATGTGCTGTGTCTAAGAGATGGCAACAGGAGGCCACCCAAACTGAGAAAAGCAGCCAGGACTGAGTTCTGTACAGGGTCAGCATCTATGAGCACCTCCAGTGCTGCTACAGGATGAGTGATCTGGTGCAGGGCAAGTGCCAATGTCTACTGAATGTCAACTCACTGGCACAGCAACATGAAGCATTGTAAGGTTGCCACTGTAGACAACTGTCATATACAATATTGAAAGCCAGACATCCCCAATTGATGCCTCGTATTCTTTCAATGTGTCCCAATTAACTGAAGCTACCAATGTTGTACTACTAGCTGTCACCCATATGCCAGGGTTCACAGTTAAAACAAAAGTGGAACTCCAACACTCAGTGATCACACTCTCAGCAATCACACATCATCAGGTCACCGACTCACAGAACCTGCAGATCTGGTATATTTTCACTCAAGGGTTGCATGGGTCAAGGATAGCACCACAGTGGGTAGCTTCAGTCAGAATGCCTTAGACATCACCCAGTCATACACTGCATACAATGTTTTATCGTCTTTCACCTATTTGAACTCTGACCAAACAGAAGCATCCTCGATTCAGAACCCTTAGCTGCTCCAATCCCCATACCACATTCTGATTGGTAGTAATATGAAAACAAACATTCGCAGCTCTGGGGATCTACGAATGCAAGGAAAGTGATAATGTGTCACCAACCCATGCTAGTGCATCGATACGCCTGTTTGCGTCTGCAAGAGAAGAATGAGTATGAAAAGTGTGAACGTGCCCAGGCAGAAGTGGGTTTGCCTGATGTAAGGCTCCTGATCCACCTCTGGGAGCAGGCAGTGGAACCAGAAGGACGGCAGAGGGGAAATTGGATGTGTTTGCCTCTTCTAGTGAGAAAGCTTCCACCCTGCCACTTCCAACTGCATATGAAGCAAAAATGCCTTAAAAAGATCTTGAGTAGGAGAGGAAGCTCGCAACACAAATAAGTTTTTTACATTTTACTGCAACCTGCAGATCCCGCTCCCTATCCAGGGAACAAAAATAACAAAGCTCATCCCCAGGCCCATCTCTAGCACCAACTCGAGTACTACCTTTGAGGAGGAATTGACAGCAGGCACATTGAGAGTGGGCAGCAGCCATGCTGGAGATCCACATCCACAAGAACCAACAGATATACACAGGGGTCTTCACTCCATTGCTCAAACCACAGATGCATTCACTCACCATCTAGGGCAGAGGCTCCTGTGACGTCATGACGTAGCTCCAGATCCCTGAGCTCCTCCAAGTATGAGGGACGTGGCATTGTACAGTGACAGGGAGGAGAAGCAACTGCCAGGATCTAAGGAATTATCACCTCTGGACACTCCAGGGGCCTCCATTCTTTCAGGGCCCCAACTGCCTCCATCAGAGACAGCACCCTCAGAGGATACACAAGCAATGGGTCCCTCCCCACCCTTTAACAGCATGGAGACTTTCTCTTCAGTGAGTAATCTACTATAAGTAGGTCTGGGTTACATTTTGGTAAGGACTGCTGGGAAATAGGCTGCAGAGGCTGCACCTGTAACTGTGCAGGAGACTGACATTCCCTCTAGTTTGTGTGCCGACACAGCTGCTCCGACAGTCTGTGCATGGCAGCTGGTGTGCTGGACTGTTCACAACATTGACTTGCAATCCCAGAAGGTGCTGCCACGGATGTATCTCAGAGGTCTGTGCAGATGAAAACAAAATGAATGGGATTGTCGCAGCAGACCCCAGAAGACTGGAGCCCTCTAAATCCTGGCCCACCAGTATAATTTGTCAAAGTCATCTGATGAACAAACAGCACACCATAAGCTTGTGATTTAAAATAAACCTGTTGGACTATAACCTGGTGTCGTGTGAAAAAAAGACCTTGTCCATCCCAGTCCAACCTCTACATCATTGAGGCAAAGTAGTTAGTAGACGTCCTCATACTCAGCACTGACTGTGTTGTAGCATCTAGATATAGTATTAAGAGAAGATTAAGGAATCCTGAAATCAGTATAGGTTTGCTCTTGTCAATGTCATTTCGGTTCAAACACTGCACACGAATAGAGCATTTTGTTCTAAACAATGTGGTCTCTTTCTATCGATTAAGGTTTTTGATTGGTTCTGTTTCCCTTTTAACCGAATTTGAAGGGTGCTGATTACTGTAGGAACCCATATGTGCAGCTGGAAACGTGGCTATAAGTAAATGAAGGGATTTTCTGCACACTTCAGGTATGTAGGTGAGCAGTTGGGGGTGGGGGGAGATGGGTTTCTTAAAATCAACCGCAAGTGACCAACATATGGAATAATCTGCTGGATGAAACGGTGTAAAGAAGATACCTTAGAATCAATAACGTTGGATGTTTTATTAGGATTGTTACATTTTAATACATTTATCAGCAGATTTGTGTTTCTGCCACATAATTAACATGTTTGCATATCTGTGTTGCTGCATACAATAAAATACCAATTACATTCTTTTTCTTCAGGTGACTAACCCCATCTCTCCAACAATTAAACAGGAGATGCTGGGGATGTGACTGTCTGTTTAGAATGTGCAGATTGTTAAAACGATTCTGACTGAAGTTCTTATGTACACAAAGTACCTGTGCACTGTGAACTTTGTCCAGAAGTGGAGAGGCAGTTTTTATGCACACAACAGAAGCAAACTGTTATTTTAAGATAATTGTAACAGCTGAAATGGACTTCCAAAGGCACAGTTCTGTGTACAGTGTGCATCAGTGTGCAATATTCACATGAGTCAACTATACTCAGGTTTACAGATGTTGTCTTCCCTGAAATTAATAACCCAGTTCCAAGTTTATACTCTGCGGAGTGATTTTTGGGGAATATGTAGATTGGGAATAACAAATATTTAAATTTATTGGCATGGTGAGATAAATATTCTTAGCAAACATCTGATCAACCAGGAAAGAAACTAACTGCCACCCTTAATGTTTAATAGCATTACCATCTCTCTATTGACCTGGATGAGTGTAGTTCCTGCAACACTCATCAAGCTCAACACCACCCAAGACAAAGCAGCCAATTTGATTGACACCCTATCCAGCACATTCAAATTTCACTCCTTCTACCATTGACCCAGAATGTGCGCAGGGTGAACCATTTACAGGATGCACTGCAAGACCTCACCAAAACTCCTTAGGGACTTCTTTCAAATCAGTTACTTGACCACCTAGAAAGACAACGGCAACAAATACATGGAAACACTTCCACTTATAAACTGTGAAAGTCACACTTCATCCTAACTTGAAACTATATCCTTTAGTATCGCTGTGTCAAAATCTTGGAACTCACTCCCTACGGCACATGGACTGCGCCGGTTCAATAAAGCAGCCCATCACCTCCTTCTCAGGGGTAATCAGGGATGGGCAAACATGCTGGATTAGCCAGCCACATCCACATCACATCAATTAGATTTTGAAAAAATTCAGCAAATGCTATTCTTCATGGATGTCCTGATCTGTCAGTGGTACACAAACATTTCTCTTTTATTTCCAAAATATGCTGAGGACGATTTGCTTTTGTTGGTGTGTAGAATTGCATCAATTTATTTTAATTGTATGTTTTAGAACATTCCTTTACAGAAAAATCATTAATACCATCCTGTGCCTACACATTATTGGATGCCATTTGTAGTCTGACTTGGAAAATGTAATGCTGGTTTTGGATGTGCAGCATATTGAGTTTATTTACTATTCAACTCCAATAGTCCAATTGTAGATATAGGCACAGAATGGATAGAGAAAAAACAGTTGATAAACTGATAAACAGACCAATTTGCATTATATATAAACCTTCCATGATCTCACAAAGGTCCAAAGCATTTAACAGTCAAATGTTGGCCTATTTTTAAAACAGAGTTGTGATATAAGAAATGCACAGCAAGTTCAGAAGACAGAAATAAAACAATTAAGGTAATTTATTTCTTAAAATGTTGTTAGGCGGTGTTACCATTCGCCAAGACACTTGTGAGGGCAGATCATGTCTCATTTGAAAGACAGTATCCATGATTCCCCAATATAGCACTTAAGTGCCAGATTCAAGTTTTGAAAGGGAGCACAAAACCCATGACCTTCTGATTTGTAGCAAAACAAACAAGATTCTCTTTAATCAATTTTGCTCAGTTTTGATCTTCCTGAACTGGTAAGAGTTTTACTAGTTGTCCATGCTGCTTTATATCAAGATTTTCCTTTCTCTTCAGGAAGCACTGAGCTCCTGTTTATTATGGAATCATATCATGATATTGTACAGATGGAGATCATTCATCATTGTATGCCTCTTATTGGAATGGCTAACCAATTTGTTCCATGCCCCTATCCTTTTCCTGTAGATCTACAACTGGTTTCTTTCAAGTACTTACCAATTCCCTTTTGAAATCTGTTATTGAATCTGCTTGCACAATCCTTTCAGAGACAGAGCATTTCAGATCACGACAACATGTGTCATACTCGCTTCCTCAAGTTGTTTCAATTTCTTTTGACAATGATCTTAAATCTGTTCCTTTTCGTTATCATTCCTTTGGTCATATTACAAACAGTTGCTCCTTAATTACTTTCTAAAACCCTTCAAGATTTTGAACTCCTCTATTAAAATCCCGCTAATCTTCGCTTCTTGAAGAAGAACAATCCAACTATTCTGGTTTCTCCAAGTGATTGAAGTTTTTCACGCCTTGTGCCATTTGAGTAATTTCAATCTTTAACCTGTTATAGTTAGATCCAGTGGGGTGAATAAATTTCTCTAGTCAGCCCTGAAGTTGGTGAAGTAATGGCAGTAGCAACTTAGTGTGGAGCATGGCAGCAGTCAGTAGTGAGACCATGTGGATCCCTGCTCTGGTCTGCTGCAGAGAGCCCTTAGAGAGAAACTGTGATGTTCATCTATTTAACTTGCTTCTTGCTTTTCTGGCCTATGGTCATCCTGTGTATGGCTGTAATGTAACTTCTTTTTTCTTCCTTTCTCTACGCTGAAACTAAGGATTTTATCTAGATTCTCTGTACCTAAGATGGCACTGTGTGTTGGTGACATTGTCACACTGTAACTAATCTATCACTGAGGAACCTGTACCTAGTTTAAAAAAAAACAAAAGAACTGCAGCTGCTGTAAATCAGGAACAAAAACAAAGTTGCTGGAAAAGCTCAGCAGGTCTGGCAGCATCTATGAAGGAAAAAACAGAATTAACGTTTCGGGTCTGGAGACCCTTCCTCAGAACAGTTCTGAGGAAGGGTCACTGGACCCGAAACGTTAACTCTGTTTTTTTCCTTCACAGACACTGCCGGACCTGCTAGGATTTCCAAGCTGTACCTAGTACTTTTGCACCTAAGATGGTGCTGTGAGTGGCGCCTTATATTTTCACTGTAGTCGTTTGAGTACATGTGTCAATAAAGTTAATTCAATTTGAAAGTGAATTTTAAAAAATATCTGCTTTTTAGATTTAATTTATACTTGACCATGTGTAATATATTGAAAAAATAAGCCAGCCAGCTATCCAGAGTTAGCAAGTAAAGAGTTGATTTTATTTTTTAAAAAGTATTCAAATAAAAGTCTAAACGTTACGAAAAGATAAGAGTTATCCCAGCTCCTGTGACAAACACATACACACTAGCAAGCAAGCAAACAAACAGATGGGATGGGGGGTTGAAAGTGGAATTGGAAAAAAAAATCTGTAAGATTAAAATTATATGTTCTGCAGTTCCTTTGGGTAGCCTTAAATCCCAGTCAGGCTGCAACAGTACAAACTAGTTATCCTTCTGGTGGCAGCCTGCTTTATACTGCATTCTGTCCTCTTCCAGGGTCAGAATGTTCCATGATGTGGTGGAGCTGCTGTTGGACTGGGTGGACAGGATCAAAAATCACACAACACCCCAATCTACAGTCCAACAGGTTTATTTGAAGACACAAGCTTTTGGAGTCTCACCCGTCAGGCTGACACCTGAAGAAGGAGTGAGATTCCAAAAGCTTGTGTCTTCAAATAACCCTGTTGGACTATAACCTGGTGCTATGGGAATGTTCCATTTAAATTCACTTTCTCTGTGATGTATTCCAACTTGTAACAGAGGATAGGATCTGAGCTTGAAAAAATCGTTGAGAGAGAGAGCTGTTGCATTGTTATGCCATCCTGCAGGCCTTCTTGCTACCCCTTCTGTAACAAATTGACAAGCTTGCAAACATAACTTATTACAATGGGAAGTTTCAGCCATGTGATAGCTGACTAAAGGCCTTGCAGCAGGAATTATGTTAATGGAGGTGTTTCAGTTTACTATTGTAAAACCCATTACAATGCGATCAGAACAGGTAGGGATACCTTCAGCATCCTTTTCTCATAATGTGTTTTAATAAGATTCTTTTTTTCTCTGGCCATTCCTGCAGGCAAACTATCAATTGCATATTGTCAGTTTCAACTCCTTGATACAAATCACTTGGTCAGACCCTGTTGAGCTTGGCCAGGTTAATGGATAGGTGGCTTCTGCAATTGTTTAAAAACGGTGTGTACTGACTTAGATAATGGTGTTTTCATTCAAATGAAACAACCAGCTATTACATCAGTTTATGAGATTAAAGTTTAAAAGTCCTTATATTACAATTTCATGACTATCTTCACTAAGATCTTGACACCCATGGTAAATTTTCTTTTGCAAAAATATATTTTATTCATAGAAGGAAATCTTTATGTAGGTATACAGTTCATGAAGCCATTCAGATCTATACTCTCTTTATTTACCGAGAAGGAAACAAACATTGGGGTTCGCCTTTTTCTATATTTACAATTAAACAGTAGGCATTTAGCTGAGGCATCGGCAGGGTCTGATTGCTGAATGGACTCCCATTATGCTTTGGCACAGCAGCTTTTTCCCACTGCGCCTTGGCAGCAGCTGCCCCAAGCTTTAATGCATCTCTCAGCATTTAGTCCTGGACCTTAGAATGTGCCAGTCTGCAACACTCAGTCGGGATTAACTCTTTCAGCTGGAAGACCAACAAGTTTCAGGCAGACCAAACAGCATCTTTCACCAAGTTGATAGCCCTCCAGGCACAGTTGATGTTTGTTTTGGTGTGCGTCCCAGGGCACAGACTGTAGAGCACAGAGTCCCGCGTCACAGAGCTGCTGTAGATGAACCTCGACAAAAACCATTGCATCTATCTCCGGATTTCCTTTGCACAGACACATCCCAGAAGGAGGTGTGTGACAGTCTCATCCCGTCCGCAGCTGTTTTGAGGGCAGCGTGCAGCGGTGCAGAGAGTCTGGGCCTACATGAATGATCTCACTGGCAGACCCCTTTTTACCACCAGCCAAGCAATGTGCTGGTGCTTGTTGGAAGGTTCAGGTAATGAGGCCAAATGACTTTGACAGTCTGCACAGGGAACCACTCTACAAGATCCACCCTCTCCTTTTCTCAAAGGGTCGCTATGTGCTGACCACTTCCCAATGGACTTCTGGTCAAATGTGTTTTCCATCACAAATTTCTCCATGAGGAACAGGTGATACAGAAAGGACCAACTACTTGGAGTGTTTCATGGCAACAAAGCCAGACCTATCCTTCGCAACAGTGGGGACATGTAGTAGCTCAGTACAGAGTGACATTTGGTTTTTTCGTACTGAAGGTCTGTGCACATCTTGATGCAGTCACACACAGAGATGGCCATCAGGATGACAGTAGAATTGGGTATGCTTTGCCTCCTTTTTCCAGTTCTTTATACATAATGCCCCCTCAGACTCAGTCCATCTTTGAACTCTAAACAAAGTGAAAGATGGTCCGAGTGACTGCAGCAGCACAGGTTTGGGGAATAGGCCAGACCTGTGCCACGTATGACACTGAGAGTACCTCACACCTGATGACTAACTGTCATGAGAAATTGTTTTTACCCACAATGGAGAGGGACTGGTGCTCCATTGGCCTAGTTTCTGCCTCACTTTGGTGACATGTTCCTCTCAAGTTTTGGTGCACGCCCCAACCCCGCTGTCCTGACGGTGAAGGGGATAAAGAATTGGTTGGCCCAATTCCCAAAGAGCACGACTTCGCGCTTGCCTCAATTTACCTTGGCACCCGAGGCCAGTTCAAACTGGTCGCACATGCTCACGAGCCTGCGCATTGATAGCAGATGTGGGCAGAAAACAGCAACATCATCCATGTACAGGGACACTTTGACCTGCAGGGTTCTGCTGCCTGGAATAGTCATCCCTCTCAGGCTCGTATCCTTCCTGATGGACTCAATAAAAGGCTCTATACAACACACAAACAAAGCAGGAGGCAGTGGGCAGCCCTGCCTGACTCCAGATCTAAATTGGGAAGCTTTCTGATTCCTGCCCATTGATTGAGACTGCGCTAACGACGTTGGTGTAGACCAGTCGGATCCAATTGCAGATTCCCTCCCCAAGCCCACTTTGGACAGAGCATCTCTCATGTACGTGTGCGATATTCTGTTGAAGGTGTTCTCCTGGTTCAGGCTGATGAGGCAAGTGTCCACTCCCCTGTCCTGTACATAGGTAATCGTATCCCCAAGGAGCATGAGGCTCACAGCGATCTTCCTGCCCGGTACAACACAGGTTTGGTCGGGGTGAATCACCGATCCCAGAGCAGACCTGACCCGGTTGGCAATGACCTTAGACAGGGTTTTGTAACCCACATTCAAAAGTGAAATTGGTCGCCAATTTCTAATTTCCACCCTCTCCCCCTTCTGCTTGGAGATGAGGGTGACGATGCCTCTCCTCATGGATTCATACATGGTACCTGCCAGAAGCACACTGTCATACACCTCCAGCAGGTCCTGGCCAATCAAGTCCTACAAAGCAGGATATAACTCGGCCGGCAAGCCATCACTTCCGGGAGTTTCATTCATTTCAAAGTGCTTAAGGGCCTTGGTCATCTTGTCCAGAGATATTGGCTGGTCCAGCCCCTCCTGCCTGCTGTTGACTAAGACCTCTGCGATAGAGGACAGGAAAGACTTGGGGGCTGTACTGTTAGTGGGCTTCGTGTCATACAGCCTGACATAAAAGGATTTGCTGATCCTCAGGACGTCAGATTGAGGTGACGTTACCCGATCCATCTTCCTCCAACAGGCTGCTGAGCACAGAGCTCTCCTTGCGCACCTTCTGGAAGAAGAATTGTGAGTATGTCTCCTTCTGCTCGATGGCCCTGACCCTGGACCAAAAGATTATCTTGGAGGCCTCCGAGTTTTCCCCGCCTCTCTCTCACCTTCTGAACACCTTTGAGGCAAAAGATCCTCTTGATGTTCCCTTTGACTGTTTGCCACCAATCCACAGGAGGCTCAAAGAGGGGTTTCATGGATCTCCAACCTGTATGATCCCTTTTGAGCTCCTCAATGTTTTCTGAGGTCAATAGTTTCATGTTTAGCTTCTACTTCCCTTGCCAGCCCCCTGATCATCCTGCAGGTGACAGTTAGCCAGCAGGAGGCAGTGGGCAGAAAGAGCACCAGGTTGACGTTGGTGGATCTGACTGAGCACAAACAGAAAATCTATTCTTGAGCAGATAGACCCATCTGGCCATGATCAGGTATATTTATGCTGTGCTCCATCTGCAGGAGTGCTGAAGACGTTGTGCAGCTTTGTCTCTTTAACCGTTTCCATCAGGAATCTGGACATAGCGTCCAGTGTACTGTCACTCTCCCCAGACGGTCCATCCACATCAGTGATGCAGTTGAAGCAACAATGACTGGCTTCGATGTAGCCAGCAGCAGTGAGAGCAGTTGCAGAATGCCCAGCCGCTCACTGTTTACCACTGGGGTGTACAGGTTAATTAATCTTAGGGGAGCATTTCTATATATGACGTTTGTTACGAGGAGGTGCCCGCTTACCACCTCCTTAACTTTGAAGATGGTGGAGTTGCCTCCTTGCAGCAGAATACCCAGGCCGGAGGTGTGGCAATTGTTGCTCACTGACCAAATTAAAGGCCCATGGGCCCACAACCTTGACTATTTCCTGTCACTGCTGAAGTGCAGTATCCCACGCTCCCGCAGAAACAGGAGGTCTGCTTTAATGTTGGCCAGGTAAGCCAACGTGGAAACACATCATGTAGTAAATTTAATGCTACGCACATTAATACTCATGTTTTTTAGATTTATACAATTGTTAAAACCCAAAATCCATGTACCCAAGGTCTTATCACTGGGGCAGTTACTGCATCCCCATGCTGTGAGTGAGGTATCTGTCTAGTTCCTCCCTGGGGCCATTCCCCTGGTCTGGTGTCATCAGGGTGGGGCCAGAGCTGGGGACATCTGGTTCAGAGTCCAACCAGGGGCTGTTGTCCCCTACTCCTTACTCGAAACCTCGCTGCTACCAGTTGCCTGGAGCTGTGGTGTGGAGGAACTCACTTTGTTCCTGATAGTGCAGGGTTGTGTTTTGCCAAGCCCCTTCCGATGTCCGCCTTTCTCAGCTAGCGGGGTGCTCCTCACCTTCTCCCTGGTAACCTCGATCCTGCTTTTCTGTTGATGACCCTCCCTCCACAAGTCCTGTTCATTAGAGGAGCTGTTACTGTGGCCATTGAGCAGCTGCATCTTCCCATTCTGTTGCTGTGGGCCCAATGGGGCCTAGCCAGGTTTTTCTTTTTAGTTTTCTCTTGACCATTTTCCACTCCCCTGACTACTTCGTCACCTCCTGCTCCATTGATTCTGGGTTCTCGGGTGGAGGTTGAATCTGTTGTGACGCTGTGCTGGTTTCCTGCCTCTCCTCTCTGGCCTGTCTCTCCTTCTGTGTGACCCTCCCTTCGTTTCTCCTGCTGGAGGGTGGCACTTTTCTGCTCTTTGGCGGGGGCTCGGCCACTGCTCGCCACCTGAGCATATGTGGCCCCCTGTCTTGGGCATGCCTTATACAGGTGGCCCACTTCCCCACCCAGTTCTTTGCCTGTTGACAGCCCTTGGTCAGGTGCCCCCTCCTCCTTACAGTTCCTGCACAGGGTCACCTTGCACTCCGCCACTATGTGCCCTGACCTCCTGCAGGTTCAACAGACCCTGAACTGCCCTGCATACATCAGCTCCCACCAATCACAAAGCTGGATGGGTGGTGGAGGATGTTCCCATCAGCATCTGCCTTCAGGGTTACCTTGACCTGCCATTTGCTGGTCCAGATCCTGAAGGGGTCCATCACATCATTGCTGCCACTTTCCACCGCGTATACCTTCCCAGGAAGGTCAGGACATCCGCTGCTGGCACATGGGGTCTATACATATGGATGGGGACCATCTGGCTCCTCTGTGCAGGTAACAATGGCACTGCATTCATGATGGAGAGGGGACCCTCGCATCCTTTCTCCTCAAATATTTTCAGGAGACACTCACGTTTTTTCACACTCCTGAAGGACATGTCAAATTTCCTGCCACTGGGGTAATCCTGCAGGCAATACCTATCTGCTGCTTGGAACCCATAGCACACCAGTAGCAAGCCATTCAGTTCAAAGGCAATTTGAGATGGACAACAAGAAAAGATGCGTGCTCACATCCCATAAAAGAAAAACAAACTCAAGAATTGATAATTAACCAATACTCCCTGGAGTAGAACTGCCAAAAGCCTTGTCTCATATCAACCTATGTTAAACTTTCTTTCATGGAACTTACATTACAAGCGAAGAATGCAGACTTCTCAGACAAAACTTTTTTTCCCCCATTGAAACTGTGATACAAAGATGTCAAGCTTAATGATATACAGTGTAACTTCCAGGCTTATTTCATGGACAAGTGGATTTACTGAAAATGGAAAAGGATTAGACAATGAAATACCTTTGTGTTAACTTTGTTTGATTTGAGAGCTAAAACAATTTTATTCGTACTTGATGCTCATGTTGTAATGAACTTTGATATAGTCACAAAGGTTCATAATGGTTCATCAGTTATCCATTATGTATAAATAATCCTGGAATACCAAAGATAGGCAACCTCTCCCCAGAGGGTCAGGAGGCACTACATTTGTGTGATGTTAATGCATGCTCAATGTACGTGTGTATTTCAGGCAGCAAGCTGCTCCATGGCATCTGAAACTTCAGGACTGACTAGTCACAGCAATGAAAGTGCTTATACTTCTGCAAAAACATTACTTTCTGTGTTCGCTGGCTCTCAAAACTCTAATTATCAATGAAAAAGTAAACAAATTTATTAAATAGCAGCCTTTACATTTTATATCATTTCTATATGGATAAGACATGAACGTGTATGTATTAAATGTTCAAAATATTTAATGCATCAACCAATATTTGCAATGTATTTAAAATGAGCCAACAATCAATATTAATTCTCAAAACAGAAATTCTCTCTTATCGATCATACAGGCTTGTAGTCCAGAAAATGAACAGAAACTTATTCCCTGTTGAATAAGTTTAGGTGTCAGCACGCTATCTCCCTGAATCAGCAGATTTCAGAAATGTTCCTATTACCATGCTGGAAGAACAGTTGGGTCATGGCTGGGGTCAGTAAGCACTCGACAGAATGAGCTGCCACACACCCACAGTGCTCCCTAATGCAACTTCCACCTGCTTAGTACCTGGTGTTAGGACCAATTGTTCGCAAACACTGATATTAAAAGTAAATGAATAATTATGGGCTGCACCATAAATAATAAGGTTATGTAATACTCCTGATATGTAAATACTATATGTAAGGTGTTTTAATATTACAAGAAGGGTGATACTTAAAGATATCAGTAGAATGGGGTGTTCCCACTGTATAGTCATCTATCCTTGGCAAGGGCATGGTCATAAGAGGAGCACAAAGCATGCAGGTGCTCAGAGAGAAACAGAGAGCAAGGAGAAAAAAACAATCAATCTCGCTGAGAATAGGAGCAAGGAGAAGCCACGTCAAGGAGGCTTTAAACAGAATTCCCAAGAGGGCAGGATGTCAGGACAGCAAGAATCTGGAGCCTGCTGGAGCCTGGAGAGATCAGGAGTATGACCAATGCAGAACATAACTATATGAGAGCAAAGTACGGGATGAGCAACTACAGAGAGATCAGGTATCTAGGGAGAGCAGGAACACAGTGAGATCAGAAGCATGAAGGGGAAGTGGGGGGGGTGCAGTGGAGGAGCAGGAACACAGAAAGAACAGGAACACAGAGAGTTTAGGATCAACAGGAGAGGTTGTGGTGTCATAGTGACGTCACTAGACTAATAATCCAGAACCCCAGTTAATGCTCTGGGGACAGGAGTCTGAATCCAACCCAGAATTTGATTTTAACAAAAAAGGTACCTGGAAGTGAAAGCTGGCCTAATGGTGACTTTGTAACCATTGTTGATTGTCGTAAAATCTCAGCTTATTCACTAATGCCCTGTAAGGAAGAAAATCTGGTATCCTACATTTGACCCACAGACTCTTAACTGTCCTCTGAAATGGCCCCAGGAAGCCACTCAGGTCAAGGGCAGTTAGCGATGGGCAATAAATGCTGGCCTTGCCAGCAATGACCACATCCCATGAAGAAATTTTTTTTTAAAAAGCAAGGGGAGAACAGGGCAAGAGGGAGCTGGATTAAGGGGTGAGAAGAGCACAGGGCTGCAGACATGCCTCCTGCTACCACACACTTGTTTGGTCTTGAGATCGATGTCCTGTGTGATCATCCTCATACAAGGTGCTCACAGCTACAGAAGGTTGATGCTGCATTTGATCAGAGTAGGTTGCTCTATTTAGGATTTTCTCAACTCAGCGTTAGCACAATCACAACTCATATTTTCTTCTATTCATCAATAATTATGCAATTGTACTCAAATGCATTTCAGGAGTTAGAATGAAGTCAAATTCAGTTCTTTGTCAGCCTAGTTCTGTTTCAGCTCATTTTAAATTGAACAAAACACATACACATTCAATCGTCAACTTTACATGTACAGTGACCTACACTTTGGTGTTCTGTGAAAGTTTATTTTCATACCAAGTTGAGGTAAAAGACAATCACAACGAGATTTGTCTCTGAAATAATTTTTATGCGAGTAATATGTATTTCTTTGATGTTTAATCTTGTTGGATACACTTGAACAGCAAAGGGAGAATCGAGGGGCAAGGGAGATGGAAGTCATGTTACTTCATTCTGAATATGCACTTGTTCACTAGAAGGCACCATATTCGTAATCAAAGCCAAGAGATTGACCCTGGTTCAATGGAGAGTGCAGGAGGCATGTCAGGAGCTGCACCAGGCATATCTGAAAATGAGGTGTCAACCTGGTGAAACTAACAAACAGGACCACTGAATTCGAAACAGCAAACTCAGAGCTAAGCAATCTCATAACCAAATGATAAGGTCTAAGCTCTGCAGTGCTGCCAGTCGTGAATGGTGGTGGACAATTAAACAACTCTCTGGAGGACAAAGCTCCACAAATATACCCATCCTCAATAATGGAAGAGCCCAGCACATCAGTGCAAAAGATAAAGCCAGAGCACTCACAGCAATCTTCAGCCAGGAATGCTGAGTAGATGATCCATTTCAGTCTCTTCCCTCCAAATGAGCTGAAGTAAAACTGTTAGCTATTTGGAAATTGCACAGATTTGGTCAGATTTTTAGATAGGAAAAACTCACACATGGTTCCACATATTTGAGATACGGCCTTAAGGAAAATAAGTACTGAATGGAGCTCGTGGAAACAGGTACGACAGCAATGTTTTAGAGGCATTTAGTCAGAAACATGAACAGGCAGGGAATAGAAGGATATGGACCATGTGTGGGCAGATAGGATTAGTTTAGAATGGCATTATGGCCGACACAGACATGATGGACTGAAGGCCCTGTTCCTGTGCTGTGGTGTTCCATGTTCTATAAATACAGTAGCTACAAGACCACATCAAATGTTAAGAATACTGTGGTGAGTAACTCACTTCCGGACTCCCCAAAGCCTGTCCACAACTATATGGGACAAGTGAGGACTGTGATGGAATATTCCCCACTTGCCTGGAAGGGTGCAATTCCAACAACACTTAAGAAACTTGACACCATGCATGATATTATTTTGAATCAGGCTAAGAAGGGAAACCTGTCAGGAAAGGTGATCTTACAAAGTGGGCTCTACGGTTTATGGATAGTTTACTGCTTCCCTGGTGATATTCGCAAACCGAATTTTCCTAGTGTGATTCAAAATAATATCATACATATGGAAACGTGCCTCCTTGATCCGTTACATCCACAAGCATTCACCAGTGATGCTCAGTGATAACAATGTGTACTATCTGCAAGATGCACTGCAGAAATTCACCAAAAACCCTCAAGCAGCACCTTCCAAACCCACCACCACTTCCATCTAGAAGGACAAGGACACCAGACATATGGGTACAGCACTGCCTTCAAGTTCCCCTCCAAGCCAGTCACCATCCCGGCTTGGAATCTATCACCATTCCTTCACTGTTGCTGGGTCAACATCCTGGAATTCCATCCCTCAAGACACTGTGGATCAACCTGCAGCACATAGACAGCAGAAATTCAAGAAGGCAGCTCACCACTACTTTCTCAAGGGCTACTTGAGCTGGGTAATATATGCTGGCCAACCACAACACACGCATCCCACGACTGAATATATAAAAAAGTCAAAGACGCAAACACATGAAGCCTGCCAAAGAAAGTGGGTATGAACTCCCTAATCTTTATGTCCTTACACTTCAGCTAGACTTGCAATGGTATACAACTGTATATTTTAAAAATTACCAGGTTCGTCATGTGAAACACAACCTGTACAGAAGAAGGAAAATCTGTCAGGAAAGGGATCCTTTCTGATCTTGTAAAGTGGGCTTTACAGTTTGTGGATAGTTTATAATTTCCCTAGTGATATTCGCAAACCTAATTTTCTTAGGGTGATCCAAAATGATATCATGCATGTGGAGCGATGTCGCACAACGGGAGGAGGGGGAAGGGAGGTGGGATGTAAGAAAATTGTTTTTTTTAAATCCATAGGAAAGAAACAAAGAAAGAAATCCTGTGACAGACAATAGTGCTAATCATTCCACATAACACAGTAGCATGACAGAACAGCAGTGGTTAGCTGTCCAGCAAGATTCAACAATGGTCAGTAATCAAAAGGATGGGATTACTTCCCTTGATGGCACAGGCTCAGCACTATTCTGGCAACAGATGCCTCTGGAACACAAAGGTTCGTACTGTTTCGCTTTGCACAGAGAGTTAATCTCTGCACTTTTTGTATTACATGAACCCTAAGCTGGTTAGGTGACAGTTTGTGTGTTTGCATCCTTTTCGGTTTTTAGCACAGTGGAATAGAATGATGCTGCTGATTTATGCTATTCTTAACAAAGAAATAAAGGAAAACAGAACACTTCACAATACCAGAAAGTTAGGACTTGGAGATTGAAGGTAGGATTGATTTATATCTGTATAGATTCACCTCCACCGATGGCCTACTATAAACAACAGAGCAAATAAATTGATAGGTCTGCCTCCACCCACTTTTTTTTGTTTCACTGTAGTTTCATGTCCCAGTTTGGATGGTTTGTATGTTGTGAGCCAAGGTTGGGTCACCATGCAGCAACAGTTGCTTCTCACGCAAACAGATGTCACGTAATGTTTGGATCATTTTATTCCTTGCTTGCTATTTATTTCTGGTGTGTGTTGAAGAATCAAACATTGATAGTTTTGATTGTGTCTGAATTTAAGTGTTGTAGTCACTTTGGGATAAGCATCACTGTTTGAAATCAGCAGTGAAATTTATGCATTTTTCAACCTCTTTACTCAAACCAATAGACAAAATCTATCTTATCTTTATTTTAAATGGAGTTTTGATTGAATGGAATGGAATATCTGTAAACTCAAAATTAATTGAATTATGTTGTTAAGTAAATCTGGGACATCTCATAAACTAATGTGCATTTGATTAGCGAGCAAATGTAAGAATATCTAATTCATGTCAACGCAACATAAAGTGAAAATAACAAATTTGGCAGAATGATATAACCTGTATAATATCTCCACAGCATTGTTGACATCTTGTGAGTGAAAATATTTCTGACATCACTTGACTGATCATGGTCTTGTGAGTAGCACTCAGCAGGTTGGAAAGATATTCAACAAAAATAAATAAATGTCTTTGTTTTGGTAATTTTTTTTGTACAGCAAGTTGAAGCTGATTTTTATTATCACGTTTTTGAAGGCGTATCTTTAATTTCATCTACCATTGTGCCACCAAATCTTATAAGTGCTCGTCAATTTTAAGTTTTATATTTTGGTTCATACTTTGGACTTAAATGAAATTAAACCTTGGTGATGCAAATAACCTTGCTATAAACCTCTTTGTGTTAACTTAACGTTCTCTCTATTTAGACATTACTATTGTGAGGTCTTTGTGGTGGAGTTGTATCAAAGGTCAAATGATCTCTGCGTACAAAATTTTAATAAACCGTTTGTATTTAAGTTCTCAAAAATACTGCAAATGCTGGAAATTGGAAATAGAAACCAAAAATGCTGGAGAAACTCAATAGGTCTGACAAGATCTTTGGATCAAGAAACAGAGTTAACATTCTAAGTTCAAAATGAGAGTCATAATGGTCATGAGAGTCAATGTTACCTCAGTTTTTCTGTCCAAAGATGCTGCCAGACTTGTTGAGTTTCACAACCATTCTCTGTATTTATGTTGAGCTGTTTTATACATCATGAATTATATTTGCATATTTCACAAATTTAAGTCTAAACAATTTTGAAAATGATTATGGTACAATTTCCTGTTAATGAATTTCAAAGAAAGGATGTGCAATGATGAAGAGATTTCCATAAACGTAGGACATCCCATTGTGATTTGTAGCCAATGAAGTGGTTTTCAAGTAAATAACAAAAGTACTTAGCAGTTCTAGCCCATTTAGCTGCTATCAATTTGCAAAATAAAAGTGCCACAAAAAGTAATTAATCAAATCACCAGATTTTAATTTCAATTCAAATGCAAGTCCTAAAGCCAAGCAACGATTTGCTGCATTTAAGGTGACTGATCCACCATACAGTGCATATGAGGGAGATTCTGTCTTACTGTGCAGTATTTTTTGTGTCGCTCCAAAGCTGCATAAGACACAGAAAACTCTCAGCTGGTTGGAGTCAAACCTAACACAAACGAAGATGATTGTGATTGTTTGAGGCCAAGCAACTTAGCCTGATGATATTGTTGCAAGTCAGGGTAGGGGCTTAAATCTAAGTCTTACACATCCCAAATTTCCAAACATCTGACCTGCTCTTTAATCATAGATCAACATAGAATCCCTACAGTATGGAAGCAGGCTATTCAGCCCATCGGGTCAACACAGCCCTCCGAAGAACATCTCACCCACACCCACCCCCTCTACCCTATCCCTGCAGCCCTGCATTTCCCATGGTTAACCCACCTAGCCTGCTCATCCCTGGACATTATGGACAATTTAGCATGGCAAATCCACCTAACTTGCACATCTTCAGACTGTGGAAGGAAACTGGAGAACCCAGAGGAATCCTAATCAGACGCAGGAGGAACATGCAAACTCCATATAGACAGTCACTCGAGGGTGGAATCGAACTTGGGTCCCTGATACTGTGAGGCAGTGCTAACCATTGAACCACTATGCCACCGATAGTGTGTGGGGGAGTGATGCTTACAAGGACAGGAAACCAAGAGAAGGGTGTTCAGTAAAGCATTGCAGTTATGCATTGTTGTGCTCTGTTCAGCTTCAAGAAGATATGTGTATGTGTTGACATTTGCTAGTTAGGCACACAATACTTTCCTAAAGAATAAGACAGAACTAGTGCTGAGGTCTGGAGTGTTGCAGAGGAAGTGCTTCATATAGAATCAGCAAATGTTGTTTCTAGCTTTGACTTTTGCTGTTATTCTCTTCGTTTGGTCCTGAAAGGACAAAGCACGTTTCCAGTCAATGGTGGGATAGTATTATACCTTAAAGTCTGATCATCTGTGTGGATCTGCAATTATGTTTTAGAACTGTGCAGTTGGAATACGATGGATATGCTTTTCGAGGGATTCAGTGTGAGATGCCGTGTGCTGCAGTAGCCTGTCAACTTTGAAATATCTTCATTAAGGATTTGGCTCAGGGAGATTGGAGCTTGGGTGGCACAATGATACAGTTGAACTTGTGAGCTTTGGTTGTTGACAAGTCACTTATATATATATTGGTCAGCATCAAAGCTAGTTCTGAACTTTATGGTAGTTCGTTGCCTAGGTTTCTCTGTGTATTTCCTTCCGTTGTGAAGGAATGTCTCAGTGACTGTCTCAATCCAGGTTGATAGTAGCTTTAGGAGCAGGCTAGTGTGCCACTCTATCATAGAGGCAGCTTGGAGGACTAGTCATGTTCTGCATCTCGCAGCTGTTTTTTTAAAAATCAATTCTTACAGCTTTGTTGATAATTTTTGAGACAAATCATAGTTGATTAAAAGCACTTCACTGCACTTCTACAAAAAGCTCTGTTAGATGTTTTACCTCCACCTGATAAATATAGTTCACAATGTTACCATGAAGGTTACACTTCTGTGCACCAGCAGTGTACCACCTCCTTTCAATAGTGTTGTCCAAGTGTTTTGCGCAACATTCCTCACACTAACTATCCGAAATCACATTAATTGATCATTCATTTGATTATTGTGATGAGACCTTGCTGTGAATGTAATAACTGTCACATCTGTCATCATGGCAACATGGCACTACTGCAATTTTTTTGTTCACGAACCGTATTCAGAGAGATATGAGAAAACACTGTGTATTATTATTCATACTCAGCATGTCAGCATCTCTGGTAAGGCCAGCATTCATTGCCAACCTCTAAATGCCCTTGACAAGGTAATGGTAAACTGCCTCCTTGAACTGCTGTTATCCATTTGGTGTAGGTACAGTAACAGTTCTGTTTTGACGTGAGTTCCTAGATTTTGACTTAGAAACAGCAATATAATTCCAAGTCAGAATGACTTGTCACATGGAGGGGAACTTGCAGGTGGAGGTATTCCCATGTCTCTGATGCCCTTGCCCTTCTAAGTGATAAAATGTTGCAATGTTAAAGGTGTTGTTGAAGGACATGTGGTGAGTAGTATACAGCCACTGTATTCTGTTGATTGAGGAAGTAAACATTTAAGGTGGTAGATGGGATGCTGACCAAGTGGGCTGCTTTGTTCTGGACTATGTTGAATTTCTTGACTCTTGTTAGAGCTGCACTCATCCAAGCAAATTTGATAGGATTTGACAAATATTGACAGGATGCAGAGCTGGGCAAAGAAGTGGCAGATGGAATTCAACCCAGAAAAGTACGACATTCATTTTGGAATGTCGAATTTGAATGCAGAATACAGGATTAATGGCAGGATTCTTGGCAGTGTGGAGGAACAGAGGGATCTTGGGGTCCACGTCCATAGATCCCTCAAAGTTGCTACCCAAGTTGATAGGGTTGTAAAAAAGGTGTACTGTGTGTTGGCTTTCATTGGCAGGGGAATTGAATTTAAGAGCTATGAGGTTATGCTGCAGCTCTATAAAACTTTGGTTAGACCACACTTGGAATATTGTGTTCGGTTCTGGTCGCCCAATTATAGGAAGGATGTGGAAGCTTTAGAGAGGGTGCAGAGGAGATTTACCAGGATGCTGCCTGGACTGGAGGACAGGTCTTACGAGGAAAGGTTGAGGGAGCTAGGGCTTTTTTCATTGGAGTGAAGAAGGATGAGAGGTGACTTGATAGAGGTTTACAAGATGATGAGAGGCATAGATAGAGTGAATAGCCAGAGATTTTTTCCCAGGACAGAAATAAGTATTATGAGGGAGCATAATTTTAAGGTGATTGGAGGAAGGTATAAGGGAGATATCGGAGGTAGGTTCTTTACACAGAGTGGTGGGCGTGTGGAATGTGCTGCCGGCAGTGGTAGTGGAGTCAGATACATTAGAGACTTTTAAGCAACTCCTGGATAGGCACATGGATGATAGTATAATATAGGGTATGCAGGGTTGTTTGATCTTAGAGTAGGATAATAGATAGGCACAACATTGTGGGCCAAAGGGCCTGTACTGTGCTGTACTGTTCTATGTTCTATGTCAAATAGGGAATATTTTAACACATTTCATACTTGTGCTTTGTAGATGGACACACACTGGGGAGTCAAGAGGTGAGTTAACACCTCAGATTTCTGAGCATCTGACGTGCTCTTTAATCAAAAAGCAATATGGTTGGTCCAGTTTAGTTTCTGATCAATGGTAATCCCAGGATGCTGTGGTGACAGATTCAGTGATGGTAACACCATCGAATGTCAAGGGGAAATTGTTAGATTCTCTATTCTTGGACATCGTCATTGCTTGGTACATGTGTGCCTCAAATCCATCTGTGACTTATCAGCTCAAGCCTGGCTGTTGTCCAGGTCTTGTTGTTTGCAACATGGACTGCTTCAACATTGAAGGGGTTGGAAATGGTGCTGAACACTGCAAACATAAGTAAACATACCCATTTATAACCTTATATTGGAGAGCAGGCTGCTGATTCTGCAGCAGAAGATGGTTGGACTTAAGACACTACCCAGTGAAATACTTGCAACAATATAAATGGGCTGAGATGATTGGCCTCCAACAATCACCATCATTTTCCTTTGTGATAGGTATAACTCCAACCAGCAGAGCGTTTTCTCCAGATAGCTGTGGACTTCAATTATGCTGGCTTTCCTTGCTTCCACACTCAATCAAATCTGCCTTTAGGTCAGGGCCAGTCATTTATACCTCACTCCGAAACGAAGTTATGTATCCTCGTTTTTACCAATTGAGCCGAAGGGCCCTGGCTGAAGCCATACTGAGCATAAATGAGCACATTGTTGCCAATTAGGAACTGCTTTTTAGCACTTTCAACAGTATTCACCATTTTGCTGGTGATTGTGTGCAGACTAATGAAGTGATAGCTATTTGGCCACTTTTCGTTTGTGCTGCTTTTATTGGGCAGGATATACTTGGAATACTTTGCATATTCTTTGATAGATGCTCATTTGTAACTTGGATAGGGGTACAGCTCCTCCTGGAGCACAAATCTATAACGGTCCTGCCAGGATATTTTTGCTACCCATTACTTTTCTGTATCCAATACCTTCCGCCAATTCTTAATCTAATATAGAGAGGATTGGATTATTGAAGGATTGTGATATTTCTGGAGATTTATCATCCATTATTTAAATATCTATAACTATTTATGACTGAATATGGCATAACTTGCAAAACTTTGATATGATCCATTTGTAAGCAATTTCATAACTCTGTCTATAGCATGCCACTTATACTGTACAGCAAGATGTAGCCCTGTGTTGTAATATCACCAGTTTGGCACTTGCTTATTTTCAGGTGTACCTGGACGGGCTCCTGACATGCTGGCCTACACTTCTGCTTGACCAGTGTTCATCCCTGAATTTAAGACAATAGTGGAGCAAGGGATATTCTGGCCGTGTAGTTACAAATTGGTGATTGAATACAAAGCTGCTGCTGCTGATAGCCCACAGCACCTCATGGATGCTGAGTTTTAGAACTGTGTTAAATCAAACCCTTTGACACGGTGGGAGTGCAGCGTAATACAATGGAAAATGTCCTCCAATGAAGTCAGGACATTGTTTCAACACAGTGGTCGCTCCCACCAATAATTTCACAAAAAGATGCATCTGTTAGATGGTTAGTGAAGACAAGGTGACACAAGAACTTCCCTCTTCTGGTTCCCTCACTACGTGCAATAGACCCAGTCTTGCAGATATACCCTTCAGGTGTCAGCCAGCTCAGTCAGTAATGGCACTTTAATACTACGCTTGTAAATGAACTGTCAAAATTGAATTTCCATCCTCGGTACATGCTGTGTCCTTGCTACTAGCAGTACTTCTTCCAAGTGGTGTTTAACATGGGAGACCATTAATTCATCACCTGGAGGAGGGCAGTAGCTGGTACTCAGCAGATTTCCTTGCCCCTGAATTCCAGAGTTAATGTTGAGGACTTTCAGGGACCCTCCCACCTGAGTCGATACCAATGGGCTGCTGGTTCTGGTGTGTCTGACCTGCTACTGGGACAGTAGGTACAAGGGGATGATAATGGAGGAGTTTTGGATATTGGCGGGTGCGATAAAACTCAGGGAGCATGACTATGTTGCTTGTCTCGTCTGTGAAACAGCTTGGATTATTTTAGTACAAATTGCCAGATGCTTTAGGGAGAAGTTTGTAGGTCAACTGGGAAGAGTGTGCATTTACTTTTTTCCAGTACCTAGATTGACACTGGGTTGTCTAGTTGTTTGCTAGACCATGTCAGAAATCAGTTAAGATTTAATTGCATTGCAAGCATAAATCTAAGTTTTTTACTGAACTTTACCCGGTAATGGGTACTACTTAAATTCAATTAACATTTTCTGAACTTTTGATTTTTTTAAACACAAGTCTAATAATGACACAGGGAAGTGCTATCCCTAAGCTACTACTTCATTAATTTGAAAAAAAATCTGATTTATTTAATCAGGTTTGCATTTTCCTTGTTCTGAATTTTACTTACTTACATTTGTAATTGTTTAAAACTGTGCCATTTCTGAATTGGAGACTTTTGTTTTATTTGTTCATGGACTCTGAGTATCACTGACTAGGCAAGCATTCATTACTCATCCCTAATTGCCCAGAGGGCAGCTAAGTGTCAACCACATTGCTGTGGGTCTGGAGTCACACGTAAGCCAGGCCAGGTAAGGATGGCAGTTTCCTTCTCTAAAGGACATTAGTGAACCACATGGGTTTTCCAGGCAATCAGCAGTGATTTCATGGTCATCATTAGACTCCTAATTCCAGATATTTATTGAATTCAAATTCCACCGTATGTCATGGTAGGATTCAAAACCGGGTCCCCAGAATATTACCAGGTCTCTGAATTAAAAATCTAACAATAATACTACTAGGCCCTCACCTCCCCATGAATGGCAACACAGCAGAGTAGAAACTATGCATAATGATCATACTGAGTGTGAAAATTACTGGATGAGGAACTCTGGAATTTGGCAACTTGGGCTTATTCATTATATACACATATTATACAACGTTTTGACACTTTTGACCTAACCTCTGAGTTTCTTTCCACATTGCAGCCTCTGGAAATCCCAATGTCAATTATTAGAGTAAAAATTAAAATTTCACAGATACGCCATACATGTTTTGCCATAAAACATGAAAAGATCTTATTAAGAGACTTGCATTAGTCTAAGTAATGATTAAAAATTTGAGTCGCATAGTCAAATGATGACTTTTCTGTCTATAACTGAGTGAATAAGATTGAGCAGAGTGTAAAATGAGCTTCTGATTCACTTTTGCTTGCTTTGCTGAACTGCAAGATAAATGTATACTCAAATTGCACAACCTCCCTCATTACCAACCTACTGTTGCACAAACCACGGAACTAATTTGCTCATAAATTTTGCCACCCATATTTTGTTTCATTGTATGTTGTGCTTGCTATTCTTCAGTCACTTATCTTGGTCTGTCTCCAAAAGCATTCAATATTTAGTACAAATCTATATCTTCAAATCTATCTCTCCTTTGATTTCATTTTACCTCTGCAATCTTCTTGAATCTTGTATTCTGTCCAGAAACATCTGGCTCTGGTTTTAAAGCCATTGAACCAACTATACATATAACACAGAAGGAGACCTTTTGGCTCATCATCTCATTTCTGGAGCAAACCAGCTTTTTGCTTTTCACAACATTTTATCTTCTTCTGTTTCAAGTATTTACTAATTTGCTCCAAAAAGATAAAGGTATCCTCCCTCAACCATTATTTGTGATGATTGATCCATCATCCTCTGAATATATACTTTTTGCATATATTTATTTAGCTGATACAACTCTATTATATTTTCATGAATTTCCCCTCTATATGCCTTCTGGTGCCTCAGCCCTACTTTCTGAATGCCTCCCTTAATTATCTCACCATTATGTGGTATATGTTCCTTTATTTAATTTAATCTATCCCCACTCCCTCCCTCTACTGTCACATAATTTCCTGCCTCCTCCATCTTAAAGTGGTTTATAACTACAAGCTACTGTCACTGTTACAGATAATAGCTTCAGAAGGTAACTGAAGCATAATTCTCATGAAGTATATCACTCAAGTTATTAAAATATTGTGGAAGCTATTTTTCAAATGTAGACAGGGAATGCGAGGCAACAAAAAGACAAACATTTTAGATTCAAAGGTCTTCAGCAAATAAATACCTTGTCCTTGTTTATCTACTTCATCTCCTGTAGAAGAGAGAAGCACTTAGAGACATTGGTATGGGTACATGAGACTTTGTATGCACTGGTAGATACAGGTAGAAGTGTCAAGCCCGGACCTATGACTGTCTATGTATATCACTATTATGAAGAATGTGGTTTGGGGAAATTTAAGAGTTAAAGGGCTCTGATTGAAAGGTGGCTCAGTATCATTAAAAAGCTAGAGCTGACGCAAATCAATAAAGCATTACATGCCTTGAGTGCCTGAGATATCTATGAGGCGTTCTGAACAAAAGTGGGCTTCCTCAAACTCAGCTACAGTTACTGAGATGGCACCAAGATATGGCAGTAAGAAAAGAAAGATTAGGAGTATTGAAGTCACTTTAGGTACACAATCGTCAACATTCAATATAATATTACACTTGATGTAAGTATAGCAATTTTTGTGAAAGTCCTGTGGTCTCCTTCAATCTGTTAAGGCTTCTGATTATTTATATTTTCCTAATAGATTACTTTGAGGGACAATGATCAGACTGGATGGTCTCATTTACAACTGTGCAAACTGTGCAGCAGTGTAAATAATGTTGAGACTGTCATTGACTTCTATCCTATAGCAAACATGGAACCATTGTGTAATGGAAACTCCAGCAGCAAGGGACGATGCTGAGGGAAGTTACCATGCAGAGCAGCTTCAGCATATTTTTTAACTTCAAAAATATACTTTATTCATAAAAATATCTTTTCACACAGATATAGTCACTAAAGCGGCTCAGTTCTGTACAATGGCACGTTGAGAAAAGAACAAACAGTGGAGTTTGACTTAATCCAGCAAACAAACCAAAAGCATTTCTTACTTGTACATGACTATATTTACATATATTTGAGCAACCAGGAGGGTCCGCTAACCAAACAGACCCCATTTAACTTTGATAGAAAGATATTAGACAGTGGTCTTTCCCCACTGCCCCTTTGTGGTAGCTGCCCCAAGCTTTAGTGCGTCCCTCAGTACATGATGCTGCACCTTGGAATGTGCCAGGTTGCAACACTTGGCCAAGATCAACTCCTTGCTCTGGAAGACCAACGAGTTTCAGCCATCTTTCATTGAGTTGATAGTCCTCGGGGTGCAGTCGATGTTTGTCTCGGTTTGTGTTCGAGGGAACAGCCTGTAGAGCGCATACTCCTGCGTCACAGAGCTGGCTGGGATGAACTCAACAAAAACCACTGCATCTCTCTCCAGATTTCCTGCAAAGGCACAATCCAGAAGGAGATGTGTGACAGTCTCTACTCACCCTCCCCGCAGTTACTTTGAGGGCATTGTGCAGTGGCACAGACCAACCGGGTGTATAGGACAGATCTTACAGGCAGTGTCCTTCTCGCCACCAGCCATGCTATGTCTTGGTGCTTGTTGGGAAGTTCTGGTGATGACTTTGACAGTTTGCTCAGGGAACACCCTGACAGAATCCATCCTCTCCTTTTTCCTTAGGGTCTTGAGGACACTACGTGCTGACCACTTCCTGATGGACTTGTGGTTGAAGGCATTTCTCTTAGCAAATTTCTCGATGACTGCTTGGAGTGTTCCACGGCATGAAGTCAGTCCCTTCCTTCGCAACACCAGGGACAGGCGGAACCTCAGTGCACAGTGACACTTGATGTTTGCGTGCTGAAGGTGTATACACAGCTTGATATAGCCACACACATGAGGGCTTCGTTAGGTGGGTGTTTCCCCCCTTATCCAGGGTTTTGTACGTGGTGTCCGTCCGGACATGGTCCATCTTAGGACTCCACATGAAGTGAAAAATGTCTCAGGTGACTGCAACAGTGAGGGTTCTGGGAATGGACCAGACCTGCATCTTATACAACAACAGACAGAGTGCCTTGCACCTGATGACCAAGTTTCTTTCTTTATTCATTCATGGGATGAGGGTGTCACAGGCCAGGCAGCATTTATTGCCCATCCCTAATTGAGTTGAGAGTCAACCACATTGCTGGTGCGTCTGCAGTCACATTTAGTCCAGTCCAGGTAAGGATAGCAGTTTCCTCCCCTAAAGGGCATTAGTGAACCAAATGATTTTTTCCTGACAATCACTACTGGAAACATGGTCATCATTAGACTCTTAATTCCAGATATTTATTGAATTCAAATTCCACCATCTGCTTTGGCTGGATTCGAACGCAGGTCCCCAGAGAATTATCTGGGTCTCTGAGTTAACAGTCTAGTGACAATACCACTAGGCCATTGCCTCCCCCCATTCTACCTGCAATGGAGAGGGAGCAGTGTTCCTAAAAGCCTAGGCTCTGCCTACCTTGACAATACGCTCCTCCTAAGATTTTGTGCAAGCCCTTGACCCTCTGAGCCACATTCCCAGCACCTTCAGGCAATCTGTTGTGACGGTGGAGGAGATAAAGGATCGGTCGGCTCATTTCGCAAAGAATATGACCTCGTTCTTGCCTCAATTTACCTTGGCTCCTGGGCCCAGTTCGAACTGTTTGCAGATGCTCACGCGTCTGCACACTGACAGCGGATCTGAGCATAAAACAGCAAAATTAGCCAGGGACATGGAGGCTTTGACCTGCAGGCCTTCACTGCCTGGAATAGTCATCCCTCTCAGTCTCACATCTTCCTGATGGACTCAACAAAAGACTCTAGACAACCCACAAAAAAGACAGGAGGGAGGGGGCAGTCCTGCCTGACTCCAGATCTGATCAGAATACTTTCTGATTCCCACCCATTGGGTGAGACAGCACTAACAATGTTGATCTAGAGCAGTCTATGCTGATGAGGCAGGTGTTCACACCCTCTGTCCTGCATGTGGGCAGTCATGTCCCTGAGGAGTGCAAGACTCTCAGAGATTGTCCTGCCAGGTACAGCACAATGTTGGTCGGGGTGAATCAATGAGTTCAGAGCAGACCTGCCCCGCTTGGTGATGACCTTAGATTTTCTAATCTGCATTCAGCAGTGAAATTGGTCACCAATTTCTAACGTCCTCCCTCTCCCCTTCTGCTTGTAGATGAGGGTGATGATGCCTTTCATCATGGATTCACACATGCTACCTGCCCGAAGCATACTATTGTACACCTCCAGCAAGTCCTAGCCAATCAAGTCCCACAGAGCTGTATATAACTTGGCCAGTAAGCTATTGCTTCTGGGAGTTTTATTCTTTTCTAAGACTCGAGGGTCTTCGTCAGCTCATCCAGAGATAATGGCTGGTCTAGTCTTTCCTCTGTGCTGTCGTCTAAGACCTCCGTGATAGAGGACAGGAATGACTGGGAGGCCATGCTGTCTGTGGGCTTCTTCTCATACAGTCTGACATAAAAAGATTTGCTGATACTCAGGGTAACAGGCTGAGATGACATTACTGAGCTATCTTCTTCCATCACGCTGCTGATCGCAGAGCTCTCCTTGCGTACCTTCTGGAAGGAGAAACACGAGCATGTCTCATCCTGCTCCCTGGACTGGAAGATTATCTTGTAGGCCTCTGGGGCAAAGAGCAAGCCTTGCTGGCTCTTCACCTCCTGGTGACACTCCATAACATCGACCTCCATTGTCTGCAGCAGGAGTAGGTTCTGCGTGCCTTTCTGGAGTTTGGACTGTTTGCCCTGTCTCTCTCTCTCTCGCCTTCTGAACACATTTTAGGATAAAGAACCTCTTGATGCTCACCTTGATTGTTTCCCACCAGTCTGCTGAATACTCTAAGAGAGATTTCATGGTTCTGCAACCTGTGTAATCCCTTTTGTGCTCCTCAATGTTTTCTGAGGTCAACAATTTCACATTCACCTTCCACATTCCATTGCCAGCCTGCTGGTCATACTGTAGGTGATAGTTGGCCAGCAGGAGGCAGTGGGCAGAGAAGAACATTCGTGTATCTGACTGAGAGCGTGCGGGACACAAACAGGAAGTTTATCCTTGAGAGGACAGACCCAACTAGGCCCCAATCAGGCGTATCTACCCTGCGCTCCATCTGCAGGGGTGCTGAAGATGTCCTGCAGCTTAACCGTTTCCATCAGGAGTTTGGATGTGGTTTCCGGTTTGCAGTCAGCCCATCCAGACGGTCCATCCACATCGGTGATGCAGTTGAAGCCACAATGACTGGCCTGGGCGTAGCCAGCAGCAGTGGGAGCAGTTGCAGGATGCCCGGCCACTCACTCCTTACCACTGGAGTGTACAGGTTAATTAATCTTAGGGGAGCGTTTCTGTACATAATGTCTGCTATGAGGAAGCACCGACCTCCTTAATCTCAGATATGGTTAAGTTGCCTCCTCACAGCAGAATATTCATGTCCCTATCTGTGACATTCATGGACCTGTGTATACTCCTGCAGGGCTAAATGTGGAATATTGTTATTGCCCACATTTGGTGATTTTTAGGTGCCCTTCTTGTAGAGGTTAATGAGTGACACGACCTGGTTACAATGGTGTTGTTTGTGTTTATCCTTCATTGAGTGCTTCCTGCCAGTGCAAAACTCTTAACTGACTGTTTGTGGAACAGTATTTTTTGATTGCTGTTTCAACCTGTGTTTACGCTGCGTAAAAACATGTGTAAACAAATCTGGGACCCTCCCATTTGCATTGTGCATTCGCTGAACTATTTTTCAAAGTAATCTTGAGAAAGACAGCGGTTCTATAATTTTCCTTCAACTCTTTGACACTCAACCTTCCCATTTAGAATATGCTTTCTGCCCATCCTCCACTCTCTCACTGTAATTAGCTTTCCTTCCTCTGGCATCCCTCCTGTCCTTCTTCAATCGCCTCTTGTGACTGTAGGCAGTCCCACTATCTCCATTGATATTCCAACCTTTCCCCGAGGTCCTTCTGTCCTCCAGATTCCCATGATTAGCATCACCTTTATACTGCACCGACCTTATTCAGTTCATCTGCTCATTCTCCCTCCACAGCATATCGAATTACTATACTGTAGGAGCAAATTACCACAGATGCTGGAACCTGGACTGAAAACAAAAATTGCTGGACGTCACAGTGGGTTGGGCAGGATCTGTGGAGAGAGAGCTAGATTACTCTTTTTCAGAATTAGTATACTATGTTGCCCATCCTAAATATGCAACTTCTGCCCTTCCTTGTCCCCCTTGACCCTATCACTATGACCCTTCTCTGCTTCCCAGTTTTCTTCTATCATGTCCCAGTAGCTTTCCTGTACCCCCATCAAACAGAGCCTTTAAGTCCCATTCCCTTTGATTCCTTTACACCCAGTACACTTTTTTTGTGAGCATTTCCTGCTGAGCTCTTTCTTTGGTTGAGCCTCCATTTAAGTAGATTGTCTTTTGAGTAGAGTACTTTTTCATTTTAGATCCTATTGCAGTTCAGCAGTGCTCACCTGCCCTGGTCAAGTTCACTGGCCTGGCTTCCTCACTTTGTAAGGCTAGTGTGTCTGGTCACACTTAGCCCCTAACACTGTAAGCTGTAGCAAGAAAGATGGCATATAATTGAGACATCCCAAGATCTGGTTGACACGGTATGGCTTCGCCCCTTATATTGTAAGCGATTAAGAACTACAAGCCAGACCACCTGTGGCTAAGATTTCTCATGAGCCGGTTAACCTGCTGAGGTCTTACACTGTAAGAGTATCCAGAAAGAAATTTCTTGGGTTACAAAGGACCCAAGCAATTGATAGTGATAGTGTCCCTACCACTAGGTCAGATGGTCTACATTCTAATCTTACCTCTAGTCATAGATATTTACAGCACAGAGATAGGCCTTTTGGCCCAATTTGTCCATACTGCCCAGTTTTCATAATTAATCTAGTCCCAGTTGCCTGCGTTTGGTCCATAACCCTCCATACCTAACCCATCCATTTACCTGCCCAAGTGTTCCTTAAATGACAAAATTACAGTCACCTCCACCATTACCTCAGGCACCCTGTTCCAGGCACTCACCACCCTCTGTGTGAAAAAATTGCCTCTCTGGACCCTTTTGTGTCTCTCCCCTCTCATCTTAAACCCATGCCCTCTAGTTTTAGACTCCCATACCATAGGGAAAAGCTGTTGGGTCTCTACCTTATCTGTGCCTCTCATGATTTTATAGGTCACCCCTCAGTCTCCTAATCTCCAGGAAAAAATTTCCCACCCTATCCAGCCTCTCATTATAATTCAAACCTTCCAACCTAGATAGCATCCTAGTTTAATAATATCTTTTCTACAGTAGGGTGACCAGAATTGCACACAGTACTCCAACTACAGTACACCTGCCCCAGATATGTGTCATAACATCTCTGACCAGGTTGATTTAAAAAAAACAAATGAAGGAGCCAAGTCAGGGAGGATGTTTTATTTGCTGGAGCTTGGAGGAGAAAGCTTGCACTGTCTGATATACACCTCATATAGTCAGCTTTGTGACCACATGTTTCCAACTTGTGCCTAACAAGATTGCAGTCATGAACTTAACTCCCAATGAATGCAAATAGGAAACTCGCGTGAAAGTTTCTGAGAACTGAACAAAACTTTAACCCACCATTGACAAACTTAACTTTTGGCCCCCACCCAGTTCAGCTCCCCCTCCCAGCCTCCAAACAGCTCCAGGTTGGCACAGAAGATTTGAACCAGTTTATCAGAGCCAATCTAAGAAGTCTTTAATGTCTTATGTAGTTGTACAAAGTCCTTCCACTTTACTATTTCAAGTAAAATCTCACTGTTTAAGGTTTATTATCTTTCCTCATTCTTGATTTAAAATGAATTGCCTCACCTTTTTCTGCCCAGAAGTGTAGCTATCACCTATCCTCCTTGTTTATCTATGTCTCATTGCAAGTTTTTGTAACACTTGTTCCAATTGCCACGGTAAAGTTAACATTGTCTTTCAAAGCCGAAATGCAAATAATCTGTACAAAAAAACAAGTAAGAGTGGTCCCAAACTGAATTCCATATAGATGCAGAAAAGAATCTTATCTTCAGTCCTTCCCTTAATATCTTGACTTCCAACTATCCATCTTAGACAGTACCTTAAGCTGACTTGCTGCCATTCTGATTCAAGATAACAAGCATGGGCTGGATGAACACAGCAGGTCAAGCAGCATCATAGGAGCAGGAAAACTTGACGTTTCGGGCCGAAACCCTTCATCAGAAATGGGGGAGGGGAAGAGGGTTCTGAAATAAATAGGGAGAGAGGGGGAGGCGGATAGAGGATGGATAGAGGAGAGGATAGGTGGAGAGGAGGCAGACAAGTCGAAGAGGTGGGGATGGAGCCAGTAAAGGTGAGTGTAGGTAGGGGGGTGAGGAGGAGATAGGTCAGTCCAGGGAGGACGGACAGGTCAAGGGGGCGGGATGATGTTAGTAGATAGGAGATGGGGGTGTGGCTTGAGGTGAGAGGAAAAACAGGTTAGGGAGGTGGAGATGAGCTGGGCTGGTTTTGGGATGCGGTTGCGGGAGGGGAGATTTTGAAGCTTGTGAAATCCACATTGATGCCATTGGGCTGCAGGGTTCCCAGGCTGAATATGATTTGCTGTTCCTGCAGCCATTCTGATTCATTGGGTTCTCAGATGGCTGTGAAGTCCAATATGCAATGTTGAGACCCTGTTACATATTGGGCAATTGGTGCTTGAAGGGGTTGGGTACATTGGTTGGTTGCGGGTTTGTGCACTCCCACCAGCAACTCAACTTGACGTCTGTACCTTCCCGATCAATTCTCTCAAACTGTTCATTCCATTCCTGACTTAGTCTTCTTCATTTTGGTTGGTCACAAGCCAGGGTCTCCAATGAGTCCATGCCTATATTTGACTTCTTCTTGAATGTTTTGAGAAAATCCCAAAAACATTTCCGTTATCCTCCTGGAAGATGCCTTCTGTGGGATTGTATTCAATAAGAAACGAGATCGGTGAGTGGTGAAAATAACCTCTTTATTGAGCATCTGCTGTAGCACAGTTCGAGATAAAATGTAAAGTACAGTTTTATAGTAGCCTCCTTTGTACACAGTTTTTACGTATATTAAAATTTTAGCACTATAGTGTCACACAGTTGTATCTGTTGTACACAAGTTTGTATGACATCTGTCCTGGGGAAGCAGGAGATGGTTTAAGCACTTGCTAAATGCTGGCCATTACTCCTGATGGGATTAGAATGTCTGTCTGGTCTGAGCTTGCATAATTAAGAGGTGTTAATCCTTTTGTCTTAAAGTTAGTAATGTTAGTAAAAATACTAGACCTATATGATCTAAATAAGTGGGAAATTATACGTGTACTAAATCAAAGGATTTTAAACTGATCTCCTGCAGCTGGGTCATGAGATTTCATTTACTATTGCCGGTTTTTACAGTTTTTACACATTCATCCAAGCAGTTTCACGGAAGCGCTGTTTTGATAGTAAGTTTCTTAAAGGGGTAGCAGCCCTATTTAATCTGCATTTAAAAATACATACTAGTGGAGGAGATTGTTTGATGTTCTGCAACCTATTCTGGTCCCGAGAGACGGTTGCTAAAGGCTAATTAATATTATAATCTTTCCATAGTTTTGAGAGAGTTACGGAGACATGATGGTGGGTATGGCATTGTTCTGAGTAGGTTAAGGTACTTCATTCTTAATCAGGGTAGCCCTTGATACGGAAACAGCCGTAAATGTTGCTTGCATCATGGGGTTGATAAGCTTTGAAAGGTGTAAAGAAGCAGTAATGGGTTGAATGGGATGTTTAATTTAGTTTAACGTGGTTTTATGAATGAGTGAATAGAAACATGGTATAGTAAGCACAGTGCGTTTGTGAGTGAGTAGGTAAAGAGTTATGAGTGAATGTATAGAAATGCGATACGGTAAACATAGAGTGATTGTGAGTGAGTTGGTAAAGACAATCATAATGCAATATCTCTCACTTCCATGATTGAATTCCAAGAAGAACAGTTTCTTTGCAATTAAATGAAGACTTGTGGATGCTGGAGGTCTGAAACAAAAAAAAAAGGGATCGCTGGCGAAACTCAGCAGGTCTCACAGCATCTATGGAGAGAAAGCAGAGTTAACATTTTGAGTCCAGTCATTCTTCATCAGAACAGTTTCTTTGAGAGTCTGGTGTCAAGCATACAAACAACAAGTTTTCCCCGAAGGAACCAGGTTAGAGGGATTAGTGCCTCAATGCTCAAAAGTTGGTATGGAAGAGGACGCTGCAGTTTGACTGAATTTTTGCATTGAATTTAGAGGATTTTGTGAAAGCTCCACATGTTCATGTTTCTGTGCTATGGATCATCCTTGTCTCTGTGGTATGTAGGAGCAAAGGATCACGGCTGCCTGCTAAAACTTGACTTTAGTCTTGGCTTTGATATCTGAGTCCTCGAATATTGTCTTAGTTGAGGCTGAGCTGGCACATTGGAGGCGATGATGAATTTCACCATCTATGTCTGTCTTCTTTGACGTGAAGCTCGCAAGAAACAGAAAGAAGGTGGAGACTTGCACTAACTGTTCCTTCAGAAAGCTACTGCAGACAAAACAGAGAAAATGGTTCCCTTTTATGTGTAACAGATCTGTGACTCTGAATGGTCCACATTTTCCAATGTCTTGTCATCTTAATGAGGGATATTTTGCTTTGCGAGCTAATTGAAGAGGACTTTAATTTGCTGTGTTTTTATTGAAAGAGCCATTTTCTCATATGCTACCACTATCACTCTATTCATAAAGCTATATTTTGCTTAATTTCACAGGATGTTATTGTTGCTCTAAGCCTCTTGTACCAAGACAGAGCTTAAAACTGACACATACACTTCCCCGCCTCTTTGACCTGTCTGTCTCCTCTCCACCTATCTTCTCCTCTATCCATCTTCTATCCGCCTCCCCCTCTCTCCCTATTTATTTCAGAACCCCCTTCCCCTCCCCCATTTCTGAAGAAGGGTCTAGGCCCAAAACGTCAACCTTCCTGCTCCTCTGATGCTGCTTGGCCTGCTGTGTTCATCCAGCTCCACACTTTGTTATCTCAGATTGTCCAGCATCTGCAGTTCCTACTATCTCTCACATACACTTCAATGCTGTTTCCACTTGAAAATCATCTGGATCCAATTGATGTTTTCTATCAGTTGTCTCTCTGTGGGGAAACCTGCTCCTTTGACGATCTGTTCCACTACTAGTTCTTTAAATGTCTGGTTGATTGAGGTCTTCCTAGGGCTGTAGCAAAATCAGCTTTTTTTAAATAATTAAGTTAAGAATGAATTGTTTTAAAATCTTTTCACATACATCATTACTACATGTTCCATTGATTCTGCATAGATTCTGTACTGGGTGAATGAGTGTTGGTGTGCCACAGGTTGGTATGGAGACTAGGGGGACCATGGGAAGAAATGTATAGAGGGACATAGGTTGTCATGGAGGGGGGCATGGGTAATGCATGGGATTGAGAAGGCGAGGGCTAGAGGACTTCTTTTCTGTTTTTATCCCTTTTGCAACAACTGGGATGAAGTTCCAGAGCTACAAGAAAGGTCTTTTAAATAGCCTGCCTCTGCACCCAGTTACCCCTGTGGCTGCCTCCTAATTCTTATTGGGGGTGACAGGCCGAACTCTTCCGAGCACGCAGACACCCAACAAAAATCTCATCCTTGCAAGTATTTTCTCCCAAGGTGGGCGGGTCAAGCCAGGCTCTTTCTCACCTCACAATATTTGCTCCTAGGGTGTGAATCCAGCCCAATGTCTCTTTCTGTAAAGAACTAAGAACAAAGAAAATTACAGCACAGGAACTGGCCCTTCAGCCCTTCAAGCCTGCACCGATCCAGATCCTCTATCTAAACCTGTCGCCCATTTTCCAAGGATCTGTATCCCTCTGCTCCCTGCCCATTCACCTATCTGTCTATATACATCTTAAATGACGCTATTGTGCTCGCCTCTACCACCTCCGCTGGCAACGCGTTCCAGGCACCCACCACCCTCTGCATAAAGAACTTTCCGCGCATATCTCCCTTAAACTTTTCCCCTCTTACCTTGAAATCGTGACCCCTAGTAATTGACTCCCCCACTCCAGGAAAAAGCATCTTGCTATCCACCCTGTCTATACCTCTCATGATTTTGTAGACCACAGTCAGATCCCCCCTCAACCTCCGTCTTTCTAATGTAAATAATCCTAATCTACTCAACCTCTCTTCATAGCTAGCACCCTCCATACCAGGCAACATCCTGGTGAACCTTCTCTGCACCCTGTCCAAAGCATCCACATCCTTTTGGTAATGTGGCGACCAGAACTGTATGCAGTATTCCAAATGTAGTCGAACGGAAGTCCTATACAACTGTAACATGACCTGCCAACTCTTGTACTCAATACCCCGTCTGATGAATGAAAGCATGCCATATGCCTTCTTGACCACTCTATCAACCTGCATTGCCACCTTCAGGGTACAATGGACCTGAACACCCAGATTAAGTGATAATCTAATTAGCAATTAATGCAGCAACCCGAAGGGTCACTGGACCCGAAACATTAACTCTGATTTTTTTCTTCACAGATGCTGCCAGACCTGCTGAGCTATTCCAGAAACTTCTGTTTTTGTTCCTGGTTTACAGCATCCACAGTTCTTTCGGTTTTTATTTACATCTATCAGCCCATTTATGTCCTCTAGAAGTTTATCACCGGCCACCTCACAGTTCGCAATACTTCCAAGTTCTGTGTGATCTGCAGACAAATCTAAATCACTCATATAGATCAAGGAACGCCACAGTCTTGAACAATGTTGGCTACATATACTCTGTAATAGCAGCCCTGAAGTAGTAACTAAACTAAGCAGATGGCCCACTATGTCAAAACTTTTCATATTTCCCTTTGAAGACTTGTACGCCAAACATTGCAATAGGGAACCAAAATGAGTCTTAACATTATATCAACTGTAAATTGAAATTAGTTGGAAATCTTTGATTTCGTGAATAAAATGTTCAAACCCATATCTAGCAAGATCTTGAAAACTGGTTAAATTAGATTATCACTGGAAAGCGTGTCTCCCTTACTGTGTGTGACATAGGTGGAACTATGACATCGTTTGGGAGGGAAACAAAGACTTTCTTGAATGTGATCAATGCAATCAACTTAAATAATCAGTGAGAACTGAGACGCTACACAACCACATTTTGTGCCCTTAGCATGTTAATCACCTTTGACCTACGCCCACCACTTTGGCATGGTTAACCAGCCCATCCTCTTCGACTGCCTCCACTATGGATCACACAATGAAACTACCCTTGATTGGTTCCAATTTTGCCTGTCTGAATATAATCAGCTTGATCAGGTTTATCATCCTTCTTGCACATGACCACCCAAGAAGGACCTCATTTTTTACTTTGCATTTCTGTTATTTGTATATGGTCAATATTCCCTCGAAGACACAGCTGCATAGCAATCTAGGCAGCATCAGAGGAGCTGGAAAGTTGACGTTTCGGGATGGGACCTTCTGAAGAAGGGTCCTGACCCAAAACGTCAACTTTCCTGCTCCTCTGATGCTGCCTGAGATATTGTGCTCCTCCAGCTCCACACTGTGTTATCTCTGACTCCAGCATCAGTAGTTCTTGCTTTCTTGGCATAGCAATCTGACTTGTACAAGAATGAAGTAAACTGACTGATCACAGCAATGAAGTCAAGCAGATTCGGAGATGAGCATCAAATTCTCCTGCAAAAAAAGTGAGTGGGAGAAAGTGTAGCTCTGTTTGGGGAAGATGGAATATGATTGAAGAAGACAGAGCCGGGAAGACTGTGAATATGTGAAAGGAGGAGTAAAGAGTGTGGGAGAAAGATAATCTGCGATTGGAGGAATAGTGATCTCTAGCGGACTGGAGTGGGAGCAATGTCTAAAAGTGAGCAACACATAGGCTGGAGTCAAAGTGCCAGATATGGCCTGTGAGCTCAAGAAGAGACGTAGCCTCAGCTGGTGAAAGCACTTCTGATCCTTTAGTTCAATGGTTATAGGAATCAGAGTGTCTTGGAAACATTTTCCAATGTAACTGGTCAATACTGAATGGACAGAGAGGGGCAGAGCTAGATAATGAGACCAGGAGAGATAGAATAAGACATGTAAGGGACATAGGCTGGAATCTAAGTGACAAAGGGAGAACAGGCTGCGTAAGAAAAGGGAAAATGGGAAGTGAAAGGTAATAGGAAACTGAAAGTCATGACCTCAACTCACTACTTTCGGGAGTTGTGGTTCAGCCCCTTAAATGCACTTTGCTATGGAACACTCTCAGAAATGCAAATTGATTTTTAATTGATCCACTGTACACTAACATAATACAGCTAGACTACAGGTGGGAAAGAACATGCAAAAAAATTTTGCTGATCCCAGTGCCACTTAAAATCAACTTAAATAGACAAGTAAATTATTCAAGAAATTTTAACTGCACACCATTAATGTAAGAAATATTTATTACATATTTAAAGTGTTTCTATTCAATTATTATGTTTTGCTATTTAGACAGACTCAGTAAATTCAGCATAAATGCAAACAAAATTGCTTCAGTATGGGACAAGTGCAGACAGGCACTAGGACCTAAGGAATGTCCGGTGCTCCTCAATTCTTCCCGTTTAAAGAAAGATTTACAAATGATAAGAGCGCTTAGCTTGCTGAATTCTGCCACTTCCTCCAACTGTACACTGGAGATTTCATGAACAGGCTAGAAGAGCAACAGAGATTGGAATTCTCACCGTCAGATCAGATCTTGGCTAAAGTTCTCATTTGAAGCCAAATTTATTGCATTTCCGGAAGTGAATAAATGTTCAATCAGTGCAGAAACTTCTTTATTAACAGTCAGAATCAATGGTATATGATTATTCACAAATATACATCTTTGTTGGAAAGAAACTGTACTTACAATGAAAAAAAGATTGTTCATTTTAATTTTATTCATTGTGTTTGCATGTTCTCTTTTTCACTCAAAAGCAGTTATAATAATATTGACAGACCTATTAAGTATCAGTCACTTGAAGTGACACTCATTCCTATTTAAAGTAGGATTTTCGCAAAGAATCTATCATGTGTCAGGCTGTTTGAAGAGCTAAGAAGTTTTTATGCTCATCATTTAAACATAGTAATCAGATATATAGTGAAAGAGGTTTAATCCACTTCAGTGTCTAGCAATTTCACTGCATATTTTAGCAGTACTTTTATTACATTTGTACCAGAGGGCAACTGGTTCTAGCTCCAAAGCATTGTCAATGGCCAGCAAATTTTGTCAACAAAGGCCTATTTGACCTTATTTGTAAGAAGGCCAATAAGGACCATGATGTGCTGGATGAATGAATCAAGCCAAAACCCTTTGATGGATCTCAAATATATTTCTGATCCATGTGAGGTTCGGGTTTCTCTTCCCATTGTCCTGTCACCTTATGAATTTGGCTGGAAGGATCTTCCACTTACCATTCCTCAGATGGCAGTCGAGAGTTGGAACAAAGAATGAGGATTTTTTTCAACTCGATTCTATGTCAAACTGGGAATTCACCACAGCAACATTTTTGTAGCTGAGGAATTTTGACCTTGATGTGACACATGATTGCATTCTCTCAGTAACTGCAGATCACGCGCCAATCCAGTGACCAGAGACATGTAGTGAACCTTGTTGCAAGTACATTGTGATTTTCTATTTTTCTTTCATTTGTGTTTTCAAGTTTATGTTGGAAGAAATTAGCCAATCTAAAATTGTGAATACCTGCTATTTTGATTGCTAGCCAATATTAGAACAAAAACAGAATTCGATCTTTTTGATACATTGTTGACCATCAGACTACAGTTGAGATGGTCAAATATATAAAAAAAAATCCACCAAATTGAGTGGAGTAAAGGGTTAACAGTACCATTGCTCTAAAAATAGCTGTTAATCAGAAGACACGAGAGAGGTCCAAAGTTGTTACCAACTTGCGTATTTCACTTACAGGATTATACTTTATTAACTCGGGCTCCTTGCACACAGCTTTGCGCAAGAAAAAATAAATCAGGAATTTGCACAAGAGGATCATAACCAGCACGATTTATGTATTAACTTGAAAATGTAACCCTTATCATTAATTAAATAGCCAGTTAACTGAAGTGGTTTTGGTTTTGGTTTTCAAAAATCAATTGACTGATTGATTTAAGTTATTTCACAAGTGAATGCAGTTGGCTGGCAATCTGGACTTTGGAATGCTTCATAGCTTTTGTAGGGTCATATTTATGGCTGAGAGACTTTCAGTGTTTGCTGGAACTTTCTGTCAATATAGGTTGTGTGATCGATTCTGCTATGACATGATAGTCGCATTCCTGTTCAACACTGCGTTATAGAAAATTGCACTATAGAAATAACGGGGCCTATGGGTAAAGTGGGGTCGGAGCAGACGACCAAAAAAGTCACTTAAAATTGCTCCAAAATTACTCAAAAGCCTAACACAAAAGATAGCATAATTTGAATAAATGTTTAATTCATGTCTAAAATGAAATAAAAGTAAATTTAACACTTTACCTTGAAAAAAATGTCAAGATGACCTGATGGGGGAAGGAGGTTGTACTGAGCCTTCAACAGAAAGAACGCCAGCACAGAGACTCTTTCGGCGCTAACATTGTACGTATTCACAACGAAGCCCATGAAATCAGTACTTCTCTGCACACAGATAGAACCATGTTATAGCCAACTCAAGTTCATGTTTTAGAAATAGCATTCCCCTATTCATCAATCGCATTATAGCCAGTTCACTTTGATGGAACACGCGTTATAGCAGAACCGACTGTATTGTTGAACTGGTTAAAAATACTTGCAACACGATTTGCTGTCTGGAAAACAGTGAGGTTGCTATTTACAGGACAGAGGCAATGATGTTGGAGCTCTAGGTTGCAAGAGGCAACCCCAACACAGGATTTTCAGGTTTTCAGTTTCCTAGACATAACTGAGCACCAAAGCCTCATGGGGCTCAGAACTTCATGTCAGATGGACATGAGACTTGCAACCTCCTGGAAGGTGGCATCTTTCCAAATGAATCAGGTGGGCATGCATTGCCAATAGTGGTCAAGCTCACCACAGCCTGTGATTTATTTGCCTCTGGTTCCTTACAAGGATCTCCTGGCAATATTTGTAGAATCTAGTAACTTAATGCCCATCAGTACCTCTCAGAGGAGACTGTTGCCATGTGTGCCAGGACCAACATATCTATGCATCTTACACCCATGAAGTCAACATGAATGACTACTGTTTAAAGTTGCTGCTCTCCCACAGAATTACTGACTACACGCATGTAACAATCAAGGTATCTCCCGTCTTCATTAAAATGGGATTCTACCATATCACTGTTCAGTAGAAGGTGCAACCAACAAATGATCAACATGCATCGGTTCATAATTCCCAGGGAGCTTTTGTCATGTGTTCACCCTGCACCAGTCAGGACTCCCAGAGATATTCACACCTCAAAGGAGACTTAAAGACTGACATCTGAAGATATGGCTGATGATAGTTGTGTGAAACACAAATGCTGACAGAAGGGTATAGCAAAAGACCCATAATCACCAGAATTATAATAGAATAAGTCATTGGGATATTGAAAATGTGATTCAGATGCCTTGAGAAAAGGGGAGTGCGGTGCAGCTCTTCAATATTCACTAATGTTTCTAGAATGATAGTGGTCACCTCCATCTTGTATAACAGTATCGAGGACTACAATCCAGGTGGTGGAAAGTATTTTCTTTGCAAAAGCAAAGCATTGCATTTATAATGAGCCTTTTGTGACTTCAGGATGTCCTAAAGTGTTTCAAAATCAATTAAGTAAATTACAGTCTGCAGCCAGATTGCACACAGCAATCTCCCAAAAACTGTGATAATGACCAGAAAACTTTTTAAATGATGTTCGTTGAGGGATCAATGTTGGTGAGGACACCAGGGAAAGCTCTCCAATTTATATTGCAAAATTGTCCCATGGAATCTTTTACATTTGCATGTGAGTGCAGACATGGCCCGATTTTAACCCTCCCTTCCACAGAAGAATGAACCTGTCGTGGCATGGACACCTTATAGCCACACACTAAACTATCAGGGTGCCCAAGATGGCCTGATTCAGATGTGCTTCAGTTAGTCTGAGGCAGTGCAGCTACCTATCTCACGATTATGTGCCCACTGGCCCCATCTCTCCCTCTTCATGTAGCTCAACCATTGTAAACTAGCACTAATTTCTCAAAATTCACTAGATTCCAGGAAGATTCCATCAGACTGTAAAAATAGCAGACATTACATTTCTCTTTAAGAAGGGAAGAAAGCAGAAAACTGGAAACCATAGGCTAGCTTGACACCTGCCATCAGGAAGAAGTTAGATTTGATCATTAAGGAGTTTATAGTTGAACTTGTAGAAAAAATTCAAAGGTAATCAGGAAAAGTTAGTATGGTTATGATGAAAGGAAATCATGTTTAACTAATTTACTGGAGTACTCCAAAAGAGGAACAGAAGCTGTTTATAAAAGGGAACGTGTAGGTATTCTGTACTTGGATTTCCAGAAGGCCTTTGGCAAGGTGTCACATAGAAGGCTGTTACATAAAGTAGAAGCTCTGGATTTTAAGCAGTTGCATACTAACATGGGTAGAAGATTGGTTGTCTGCCAGAAAACAGAGTACACACCATACAATTGGGACTTTCAGATTCGCAAGATGAGACAAGAAGAATCTTGCAAGCATCTATGCTGGAACTTTAACATTTTATACTTCATATCAATAGGCAAGTATCAGGCAATGACCAGCTCCAACAAAACAGAATCTAACCATTGCTTGTTGATATACAATGGCATTATCATCATTGAATCCTTCACTATCAACACGCTTGAGGTTACTACTGACCAGAAACTGAACTGGTTTAGCCATATAAATACAATGGCTACAAGAGCTGGCCAGAGGCCAGAAATTTTGCAGCAAGTAACTCACCTCCTGACTCTCCAAAGCCTGTCTGCTATCTCAAGGCACAAGTCAGCAGTCTGATAGAATACTTCTCATTTGCTTAAATCTATGCAGCTCCAGCAACACTCAAGAAGGTTGACACCATCAAGAAAAAAGCAGCCCACTTGATTGGCACCACATCCATTAACATTCATTCCCTCAATCAAAAGCGCATCAGTATCAGAGGTGTGTATCAACTACATGATGCATTATAGAAATTCACCAAGGCTCCTTTGTCAGCATGCTCCAAACTCATGGCCATTTCCTTAGAAGGACAAGGATAGCAGATACATTAGAATACCACCGCCTACAAGACACCATCTTCTGAAGGGCAGCTAGGGACATGCAGTAGCCACAGATTGCCCAATTCCCATGAATGAGAAAAAAACTTGGATAAGCGTAGTGAAAGCATGGTAGCCAAATCTGCAGATTGCGCAAAGATACTTAGGATAGCATGTTGTGAAGAGGACATAAGAGGAATGCAGATGGATATAGATAGGTTGAGTAAGTGGGCAAAAATCTAAGATATGGATATAGAATCCATAGTGTGGAACAGGTCATTCAACCTACCGAGTCCACACTGACCCTCTAAAGATCATCCCACCTAGACCCAGCTCCCCTACCCTATCCCTGTAATCCTGCATTTTCCACGGCTAATGCACCTAGTAATATCTATAAGAGATTTTAAGGAATTTGGCAGAATTGTAGATTTTGATGTGAAAAGCTCTTAACTGGCTAATCCCACCTAGTCTAAACATCTTTGGACTGTGGCAGGAAACCCAAGAAGACACAGGGAGAATGTGCAGATTCCACAGACAGTTGCCCGAGGATGGAATTGAACTAAGGTCCCTGAGGCAGTGAGGCTGCAGTGCTAACCACTGAGTCATCATGCCATCTATGTGGTAAAACATAAAGTTGCACTTTGGCAGGAAGAATACAACGTGCAGTTCTGGCCCATTTATTGAGCAATGATGTGAATGGTTTGCAGGCACTCAAAGGATATTTACTAGATTGATGCTTGGAATGAGTGTCTTAAGGTTGGACGGACCGGGCGTATTTCTATGGGAGTTCAGAAAAATGAGAGGATCACTGTGTGGCGCGGGTGTGACTTTAAGATGAGAATAAGTGACAATGCGTAAATGCCCAGATGGACATTGCCCCTACATAAAGGATAAATGCATCTGCAAAGTGTGCTGGGGTTGGGGGGCGATGGCCAAGTGGTATTATCTCTGGACTGTTAATCCAGGGACCCCTAACGTTCTGGGGAGTCAGGTTTGAATGCTGCCACAGCAGAGGGTGGACTTTGAATTCAATAAAAATATCTGGAATTAAGAAACTACTGATGACTATAAATCATTGTCGATTGTTGGGAAAAACCCATCTGGTTAACAAATATCCTTTAGGGAAGGAAACTCCCATCCATACTTGATCTGGCCTGCATGTGACTCCAGACCCATAGAAATGCGATTGACTCTGAACTGCCCTCTGGGCAATTAGGGATAGGCAATAGATGCTGCCAGCCAGCCGCACCCTCATCCCATTAATGAGTAAATGGAATGATATCCCGAAGGCTTGGGAAAGCAGAGTGAAGAGTTTCTACTTGAATGACCAATGCTACTGACTGTCTCTCCCCAAATAATCATTAAACCTCTTGCAGCACTGTATCCAGAATGACAACATACTTCTCCACTGACCTCCGCTGTTAATTCCACACATGTAGGCTTGTTTTCAGTGGCTGCCTTCTTCCTTGCATTTGGAGGAACAACATCACCCTGTGTGCCCACACAGCCTGCTGCAAAATCTCTAATGATGCAACATTGAAACAGCACATCCCTACCCTGCTATTCCTGTGCTGTGGAGGTTTTGGCTTTGTCAACAAGCCATTCTTTAAGTCTCATTCTCTCAGCTCCCCTGTAAAAAGTGGAGTTAAAAGAGACCGATACAGATCCTCATCAAGCCTGCCCACTCTAACTGATAATTGAGGTGAATGGTAAGTGCCATTTGATCACTGCTGACCACAATATTTAGGTCATTATTTAGATATGGTAAATGGCATCAGCCAGACATATACCAATTTTCCAGTTGCAAAGTCTTTCTCATGCAAGTTTCTAGAACAAGCACCATTTTTTCATAATCCTTAAAGCTCTGAAAAATTCCTCAATGTGTTAGATCTACAAGAATTTGAAGTTTTATTGTTTGTTTGACCCCACAGGATCACATTTATTACCCATCTCTAGATGCCTTCACTATCGCTAGTTGTAGATCAACTGGAATGGTGTTGAACCATTGGTCACGTTTTACATGGGAAGTTCCAGAATTTTGACAAAGCAACAATGAAGAACTGGTGATACCAGTCTATATCAGGATGATGTGTGACTTGAAGAGAGACTGAGAAGTGATGGTTTCTCTATAATGTTACAGTTTCTGATCTCACTGTTAGCCAGTACTGGATTGGGAAGAGCTGAGACACCGTAACTGTTAATTAAAACACATCTATTGATACATAACCTGAAAATAAACTGAACAAGCAAGAGCTCACAGATTTTTTTGGATATCAAACAGTTTTGAAGACAATAGCATTTTGTCGTGTTCTAAAAAGGGTTAACTTATTAATTGCTATAAAAATGTCAGAATTTTTGCTCATGATATAAACAGAACAAATTATAAGAATAAAAGCAAAAAAATATGGGGGCTGGGAACCTAAAACAAATACAGAAAATGGTGGAGAAACTCAGCAGGTCTAGCTGCATCTGTTGAGAGAAAAACAGAGTTGATGTTTTGAGTCCAGTGTGACTCTTCTTACAGAACTGATCGGTTAACAGAAATAGACAAAAAAAAACCTGCTGGAATCCAAGGTAGATAAACAGGAGATTGGAGGAACACAGCAGGCCAAGCAGCATCTGAAGGAAAGGAGCAGTCAATGTTTCAGGTATTACTCTTCTTCAGGAATCCTGAAGACTCCTGAAGAAGGGTAGTACCTGAAACATAGACTGCTCCTTTCCTCCAGGAAAGTAGAAATATTTGGCTTGTGATTTCTGACTTAAAACCGATAGCTTCATAATCTATTCAGGAGTCTTGGCACTTTTCAATTGTGACTATATTTTTCTCACTGTATGGAGTACGCATCATCTTTTAGTCCCTTTATTGTCTTTTCTTCTTGCAATAATGTTTGAGATTGAAATTCCTGTTAAAATTTCCATGCACCCATTATTGTTTCAGATCTTTACGTGACCCAGAGATGTCTTTGGTATGTTTGTCTGACTTTGAGGTGTATGCTAAAGAACATTTACCTAAAACCACCTGGGATTACTACGCTGCTGGGGCAGATGAATGCTGTACTAGAGATGACAATCTGATGGCATATAAAAGGTTTGTACCCTGTCAAATACTAAATGAGACGCAAATCAGCTGAATTGCAGAATCACATATTGTTGAAGCATGAAAAGAAAGAAAGATCCAAATAGTTTATGAGACCCAGTTATACAATAAAATCAAGATTTTCCATCCTGTTAAATATACATTAAGTTGAATAGTTGTTTCTGAATTACCATTCAGCAAAGAACATTTAACTACAAAATACCATACAGGGCCTGTTATTTTTCTAAAACAGCTTGAAATCTTAGGACGCAAACTTTTTAGAGTCAGGGAGGTTCACGTAGTAGTATTTTTACTTTATGTATGGGTATGGAATTTGGAAAGAAGCCAATTCAAATGTACTCAGCCTCCTGGAAGGAGCCAATTTGGGAAGACTCCACCTTAACAGGATAGGACTGTATGAGTTCCCAGGCTATAAATCCCTACACTTATACACAGTGAAGCTCAGCTGAGAGCTAATGAAAGGTTAATTCTGAGACTTTTAAGGATAAAGGTGATCAATCCAGGGACAAAAAAATTGATGAGTTTTCTTCCCTAACCATTATCTTATGGAGGATCATGCAAAAGATGTTGCACTTCTTTGTTCTCATCCCTAACCTAAGCCTCTGATCTGCAATCAGTCTGATATGACACCAGTTCTTTTGTAGATCACATCTTATTTGAAAACTTATGATAGATATCTGTTAACTTTCTCTGTACCAGTGAATCTAAACACTATTTCTTTAAGTCTTTATTCTTGCACTATTAAGGGTAACCAATCTAGTCAACATAAATTAGATTAGGAATTGCATTACATTAGGAAGAGTCTATAATATACTCCTATGCAGTTTGTTTATTTACACATTATCTTCAGCCTACCCCAACTGTTACCCAGTTACTTTATTCTCAGACAATAACTAAGACACAATTGACCAGTGAGAATGCTTCTTTACTATAATGTTCCATTGTCACCAGTTACACATATATGTATGCACAGTACAAGTGCATGTACAAACACATGCAAATAACTTGTACCCCCCCACCGCTTCCAACATGATCATTTACCAGAAGTCACCAGAAGACACCAAGTTACAGTCCTACAGGTTTATTTGAAATTACAAACTTTCAGAGCACAGCCCCTTCATCAGGAGAAATGAGAGAGAAGTGCACACAGACTCAGAATTTATAGGCAGAGAGATCAAGGGCAGAGAGACCAAAAGATTATACAAATGGTGTGAGTGGAGTGGTGAATAATAAGTCTCTGCAGGTGATCAAAAGTGTCAGATAGTGTGAGTGAAGTGTCAACAGCTGAATAACAAGAAAAGGAATGACCTGTGCAGAGATAGCAGGAACTGCCGCTGCTGGAGAATCTGACATAACAAGGTGTAGAGCTGGATGAACACAGCAGGCCAAGCAGCATCAGAGGAGCAGGAAAGCTGACGTTTTGGGTCTGGATCCTTCTTCAATAATCATTTCTGAAGATGGGTCCAAACCCAAAATGTCAGCTTTCCTGCTCTTCTGATGCTGCCTGGCCTGCTGTGTTCATGCAGCTCTACACCTTGTTATCTTAAGGGATGACCTATAATCCGATTAAATGAAGCAGAGTGATAATCACACAAAATTGAAAATAAGGTAGTGCTAGAGACAAACTAAATGACTGGAATAACATGATGGGTATTAGCACATATGCTACGGGCAAGGATGCCCCGAGGCGTGGTATATTGGAGAGACCATGCAGACACTATGACAATGGATGAATGGACACTGTGCAACAATTGCCAGACAGGGATGTTCCCTCCCAGTCAGGGAACACTTCCGCAGCCTGGGACATTCACTCTCCAATCTTTGGGTAAGCGTCCTCCAAGGTGGACTTCAAGATACACAACAACACAGAATCACCAAGCAGAAACTGATAACCAACTTCTGCATTCATGACGATGGCCTCAATCGTGATCTTGGGCTCATGTGACCCCACCACACTGCTCTGTCTCTGTAAAATCTCCCTCACTGTCCTGTTTTGACACCATTACCTTGATAAATTATCATGATCTGTTTTTACAGCTTTGGATGACTTATTACTTTGGTTAGACCATCCGCATGTGACTCTAATATCTATCATCTTATTCCAATCATTTAGTTTGTCTCCAGCACCACCTTATTTTTAATTTTTTGTAATTATCTCTCTGCCTCATTTAATCATATTATAGGTCATCCCTTTTCTTGTTATTGTGCTGTTGACACTTTACTCACACTGTCTAACACTTGATCACCTGCAGGAACTTATTATTTCACTCACCCCAGTTGTATGATCTTTTGATCTCTCTGCCCTTGATCTCTCTGCCTATAAATTCTGTGTCTGTTTTCTTTTCTCTCTCACTTCACCTGGCGAAGAGGCTGCATTCCAAAAGCTTGTGATATCAAATAAATCTGTTGGACCATAACCTGATGTTTTGTGATTTCTGACTTTGTCCACCCCAGTCCAATACCAGCACCTCCACATCTTGATCCTTTACCATTCAGCATACTTAGAATGGGATTTAAATGCTGAGGAATTAACTCTTTTCTTGTCACTTGCTGTGTAGCTATGAACACTAATGCCGTAGCACTGGCCCTCTTCCATGACAGCACTGAGGTTAACTATTTCTGCAGCAGATCCAGTTCACCTATTACCCTGCACTAGCTGATATACTTTGAGTCCCAGTCAAGCAACACATCAATTTTCAAATTCTAATCTTCAGTTTTAAACCCCTCTCTGGCCTCTTGCCTTCCCATCAGTGTGGTCTCCCACAGCCATACAACTCTTCAGAGTAACATGGTTCAACTCTTTCTCATCTCTAATTTTAATTGCTCCATTAAAGCATAATGGCCTTAGCATTAGCTGCTGGGTTCTAAACTCGACAGTTCCTTCCATAGAGCTCTCTGCTTCACTAGTTCTCTGTTTCCAAAACCTACCTCTTTGATCACCTTGCCCTAACATCACCATTGGTGGCTCAGTGTCCAGTTTGACTTCATAGTTCTCCTGTGAAGAGTCTTGAGGCTTCATTACTTTAAAATGCTACGTAAATATTAAGTGGCTGTTCCACTCTCTTTCTTCTTTGAGCTGTTTATTCATTCATGATATTATTGTAAATATATATGAAGTACATCTCTATTGCCTGTGCAAAAGCATGGTTAGAAGATCACACAGGGACCTGTAATGCAGTCTGATTTTAAATGGAACAGGAATTATGTTGGATCTGTTGTGAGTTTTCATCCTTCCTCTCACTTTTCCTTTCTGCCTTCTACCTCGACAATACCTCACACTCAGCTAGTATAGGCTAAACATAGTTCAGGAACACAGTATGTCTTAAGAAGGTAGATATTATATGACATAGATTATGTAGCATTTAATGTAATTTGAGATTTTCTGCTAACTTTGCAGAATCCGCCTGCGTCCACGAGTGCTAAGGGATGTCTCCGTAACAGATACAAGGGTAACCATCCAGGGAATGGAGATCAGTTTTCCCATAGGAATCGCACCTACTGCTTACCACTGCATGGCATGGCATGATGGGGAGATGAGTACAGCCCGTGGTACTTCATAAGAGACATTTTCTTTTCAAGACGTAACTGTATTCATATGGTTGCAGTCATATACATAAAGAAATCTTAACACAGCCTTATGATCAAATGCAATCGATGTCAGTTTTGAACACGAGTCCTTGTAAATGACTTTAAAGTATTAATGAGCAAATACATAACCAAGATCAAAATATTTCCAACGTTTGCGGCTTTCTATACCCAGAGCAGGAAATTTTATGAACAAACTTTTTAGCAACCATTTTCCAGTGCTGTTATTTTAATGTTTAAGCTTAAGAGGTGTGAAGACAGGAGTAAATGTAGGAATAATGCAATCACCATTGTTATTAATGTTATTAATAGCACCATTGCTATTATAACTACTTTCTAGAGATAGCAGGAACTGAAGATGCTGGAGTCAGAGTCAACACATTATGGAGCTGGAGGAACACAGCAGGTCAGGCAGCATCAGGGGAGCAGGAAAGTCGACGTTTCAGGTTGGGACCCTTCATGGGAACTGGGGAGGGGGAAGGGAGCTTGGAAATAAATAGAGAGGAGGAGTGGGGCTGGGAGAAGGTAGGTGGAATGTTGATAAGCGGATGCAGGTAGGGAGTAGTGAGGATTGGTCAGTGGGAAGGATGAGGTGGCTTGGTGGGGAGGAAGACGGACAGGTTGTGTAAGGTCAAGGAAGTGAGAAGGTGGAGGGGTGGGTCTAGAGGTGGGGAGGTGGGATGGTGATAGGTGGATATAGGTAGCGGGTAGTAGGGATTGGTCAGTGGGAAGGGTAGGGCAGATAGGTGGGGAAGAAGATGGACAGGTTGTGTCAGATCAAGGAAGCGGGGATGAGAGGGAGGGTTGGACATTGGATAAGGCCAGGGATGCGGAGATTTTAAAACTGGTGAATTCTAAGTTCAGGCCATCGGGCTGTAGGCTCCCAAGGTAGAATATGAGGTGTTGATCCTCTAATTTGCATGTGGTGTCATTGTGGCACTGGAGGAGGCCCAGCATGGACATGTCACCCAGGGAGTGGGAGTGGGAGGGGGAGTTAAAGTGGTTAGCGACCAGAAGGTGTTGTTGATTATAGTGTACAGAGTGCAGATGCTCCGCGTATCTGTCACTGAGTCTTTGCTTGGTCTCACCAATATTGAGGAGGCCACATTGGGAGCAATGGATCCAGTAGACCAGGTTGGAGGATGTACAGGGGTGAATGCCTATTGGATATGGAAAGTTTGTTTTGGCCTTGGACGGAGGTGAGAGGGGAGGTGTGGGAGCAGGTGTAGCACTTCCTGCAGTTGCATGGAAAGCTGCTGGGTGTTGTGGGGTTAGTAGAGAGTGTGGAGCAGAAGAGGGAGATGTCCCTACGAAAGGCAAATAGAGGTGTAAGGGAAATATCTGTTTGGTTATGGGGTCGGGTTGTAGGTTGCCGAAGTGGCAGAAGATCATGTGCTGGATGCAGATGTTGGTGGGGTGGTTTGTGAGGACCAGGGGGACTCTGTCTTTATTTTTGTTGGGGAAAGGGGGGTTTGAGGACAGAAGTGTGGGAAATGTAAGAGATGTGGTTGAGAGCATTTTTGGTCACTGGAGGGGAGATGTTGCGGTCCTTGAAATAAGAGGACATCTGAGATGTGTGGGAGTGAAACGCTCCATCTTTGGACCAGATGCAGTGGAGGCGGAGGAATTGGGAGTGAGGGATAGCATTCTTGCAGGAGGCTGGTTGAGAGGAAGTAAAGTCTAGGTAGCTGTGGTATTGGTGGGTTTGAAATAGATCTCGGTGCTTAGATGGTTACCAGAGATGAGACAGAGAGGTCCAGGAAGGAGAGGGAGGTATTGGAGGTGGTCCAGGTGAATTTGAGGTTGGATGAAAGGTGTGAGTAAAGTTGATGAACTGTTCAAGCTCCTCATGGGAGCACAAGGTGGCACCGATACAGTCATCAATGCAACGGAGGAAGAGGTGAGGGATGGTGCTGGTGTAACAGTGGAAAAAGGACTGTTCCATCCATCCTACTTTCTATCTGTTTCAATGAAGGATAATATTTGACCAGTTCAAATGTCTAGCAGATTATGCTGTGATGTAAGTAAAACCATCACTTCCTGTATGTTTTGTGCTGTGACAATAATATAAAGTAGAAATATGTGAATATTCGGCACAATTAAGCCTGATGCAGTTATGTGGCACAACTGTTCGGACAAAATGGCTAAATTAATCTCCAATTAAAAAGAATTTTGAAATTTCAAGGAAGGAAGAATTTTACATTTTTCCCCTTGGGCTAAAAATGAATCTGACCGTCATCAGCAGAACCCTAAAGTGAGGAAAACACTTGCTATGGATTAGAGGCAATGGCTAAAACTTGGTGTTGGAGTCTTTTACCTTCAGGAGGTTGTTGCATTGCAAGTTACCAAATGGCTCTGGGTGACAGGAAACTGCTGGTCTTAGCATCTACAATGGACATACTGGAAACATTTACAGGTTAACAATCATCTTGGTTGCTTGGGTTACGAACTTACCCTTTGGGGCCATCAAATCCCAGTGCAGGACTCAAACTTGGAGCTGCTGGCTGACAGGCAGAGATGCTACCCACAAGGTAACATCTCATCCCTCTGTGCCAGAAGGTCCTAAACTGAATCTAGATCCAAGAATTTAAATGCCAGTACTCTAATGAAACTCCTTCAAAGTCAAAGAACATGAAAATCTTAGTCTACAAGTTCAACAATTAACAATGTGGATTTTGATCAGTATTTATGTGTTGTCCTGTAGCTGCTGAAGTCATGAACACATGTTACATTGCAAGCACATACTCCACCTGCTCTGTGGAAGAGATTTCAGCCGCAGCACCTAATGGATTTCGATGGTTTCAGCTTTATGTCGATCGCAACCGTAAACTCTCAGAGCAGCTAGTACATCGCGTGGAAGCACATGGGTACAGGGCCATCGTTCTGACCGTGGATGTCCCTTATACTGGCAAACGGAGAAATGATATCAGGAACAACTTTAAGCTACCACCTCACCTCAAAGTCAAAAACTTTGATGGCATTTTTGAGGTACGGCCATTTCCCATTTTAAAGATGCACTATGACGTTAAGTGATTCCAGCCAGCTCATGCCAATTGACTTCAGTGCTGCAGGGTATGGAGTGGCAAGATGACAGGGTTCACCCCTCATGGCTACTGTCAGGCAAGGTCAATAAGTAAATTTTGTTGAAGGTAAGACCAGGGCTGGTTGAGATGGATGATACTGTTCGAACTTGCAATTAAGCAATGACATGATTCATATGAACCATGTCTTGATAAAAGAGCAAGCACTTCCAGGAGAGAAGCCACAAATTATGAATAAACCTGGTAACAGAAGTGAAAAAAAAGTTCTTTCTGTGTTCCTCAGCTATATTGTTTTCACACCTTCTCCTCCTTGCTCCAAATTACATATATTGAAATACTTGAAAATCAAAGGTTAAAATTACACGGCATCCACAGCTGCTGAGAATTACAAAAGCACACTATCATTATGTACTAGAAGGGCATTGCATACTAGATTGGGTAGCCGCCCTGTGTTTTCTTATATCTAGAGCTGCTCTTACACACAACTGAATGGCTTTCCAACCATCAAATCACAGTGATGTATTTTTCCCTCAACAACTGACCACTACCAGTAAATCACCCGTGCAGCCAATTAGATATTTACATGCAAAGCCCATTACCAGTAATGCAAACCATCAAAAGCGAGGGGGAGGTTGGGGGAGTGGCATGGTGTAAATCAAAACGCAGCTGCTCTGTATATTGATTCAGGAGCTCACATGAAACAGCTGTTAGGTCCCCAATTTGCACAAGCAACAGCTCCAACACACGTTATAGGCTCCATACCAAATGGATTATGACTGACTCCAACGTGTTCCTTTTGCTGCTACTGTCAGTTTTCTTGGGCATTTAGCAAACAAACCAGCATTCTTCTAACAAAACAAAAATTTAGATCTAACATTTTATGCTTTGCTGAAAGTGGAGCCATGTGCACTCTGGGCTGTTGTCAGCCTGCACCAATCCTCCTTCCACTTGCCTTTACCCCTCTGCACCAAAAACACTTCACCAGAAAGCTGCTTTGGACTGCAGCTGATTCTCATAGATTATTATAATTTATGAATAAATTTGGCAGTGTCCTCTTGTCAGACTCTTTAGGCATTTACATCATTCATTTCAAACCACTTCCATTCAGCCATGAGATAACAAGCATGGGGCTGGATGAACACAGCAGGTCAAGCAGCATCATAGGAGCAGGAAAACTTGACGTTTCGGGCCTAAACCCTTCATCAGAAATGGGATAGGAGATAGGAGATGGGGGTGTGGCTTGAGGTGAGAGGAAAAACAGGTTAGGGAGGTGGAGATGAGCTGGGCTGGTTTTGGGATGCGGTTGGGGGAGGGGAGATTTTGAAGCTTGTGAAATCCACATTGATGCCATTGGGCTGCAGGGTTCCCAGGCTGAATATGATTTGTTGTTCCTGCAGCCTTCGGGTGGCATCACTGTGGCATTGTAGGAGGCCAAGGATGGACATGTCATCTGAGGAATGGGAGGGGGAGTTGAAAGTTTCTAGACCCAAGGTGCTGTGTCCATTTCTCATATTTATAGGTGCAAAGCCTTGAGTGAACAACAATGCATACACCAATTGCTGTTTAGTGACATGACATATGTCATTGTTATCATGCAAATAGGTGGTTCACAGTGTTGGTTCCAGAGTTGAGAGTGTTGGCCTATGAGGAGAAATTGAGTAGACTGGGACTAAACTCATTGGAGTGTAGAAAAATGAGAGGAGATCTTATAGAAACATATAAAAGTCTGAAGGGCATAGATAAGATAGAAGCAGGGAGCTTGTTTCCACTGGTGGGTGAAACAAGAACTATGTTGCATTGCCTCAAAATAAGGAGCTGCAGATTTAGGACTCCATTGAGGAGGAATTTCTTCACCCAAAGGACTGTGATTCTGTGGAGTTCCCTATCCAGTTAAGAAGTAGCTATCTCATTAAATGTTTTTAAGGCAAAGCTAGACAAATTTTTGAAGAGTAAAGAATTAAGGGTTATGGTGAGTGGACGGGCACGTAAAGCTGAGTCCATGAACAGATCAGCCATGATCTTATTGAAAGATGGAGCAGGCTCGGGAGGCCAGATGGGCGACTACTGCTTCTATTTCTTATGTTCTAAGTTTTCTTACTAAGTCATGAACATTATTAAACAATTATTTCTATTCTGATTTAAGATCAGATTAGACAAAAATCTTGCTTTAAACCAATAATCTTAAAGTCAATTATTTGCATATGTATAAACTATTTGGTTTTTTGCCATGTAACTAATATTGAAATGTTATTGTTAGATCAAGTTTAGAAACCATTGATACACACCTCGGTCGTCAATCCCAACTGAGATAAAATTGAGCCAAAAGGATTGAAAGTGGCTGGATGAATTACACTGTTCTTATTACCCTCAAGTTTTGCTTCTCACTGATTCTCACTACAGCAATGTAACTATTCTTCTACACAAACAGGATCATAGTGAAGCAGAAATATATGGAGTAACAGCCAGTTCTCTGGATCCGTCAATCTGTTGGAAAGATATCTGCTGGCTTCAGTCGTTAACACGTCTGCCTATAATTATTAAGGGCATTCTAACCAAGGAAGATGCAGAACTGGCAGTGGAACATGGTGTCCAAGGTATCATAGTGTCAAACCATGGAGGCAGGCAGCTTGATGGAGGCCCAGCTACGGTCAGTACTTTTATCTCTCACAAACACTTTATCCTACTTTTTTTCTTTTATCCATGACTAAAATTTCACCTTGACGCAGGGTTACAGTGATTTCATACACAAACATAACTGCCAATTTGCACAGATGTCCCTGCAAACAGCAAATATGATAAATGACTTGTTATTCTGCCACTAGTAGTGTTAGTTGAAGCAGTAAGTTTGGCCAGGATACAAATACAATTCACTACTCTTCTTCAAATAATATCATTTTTCACCAGACCATACGTTAATTTCATATTTTATGCAAAGAATATTGAGTAAAAATATCTCCAAAACTTTGTCAGTAACAAACTGATGTTTCAGGCTATAATTAGTAAGATGGTTGTGGTAGTAGGTAGTCAGATTTCTTAGCCAAGACATCACTGCATACATTCCTTAGAGTTGTATCTTGGGCCTAACCACCTTAATCTGCTTCATCAATGACCTTCAGCATGTCATGGAGTCAGAAGTGGGGACTCTTGCTGATGATTACACAGTATCCGTACCATTCACAGCAAAATAATCCATGCCCACATGCAAATAGACCCGGACAATAATCAGGCTTGTGTTGATGAATGGCAAATATCATTTCTATCATTTAGGTGCCAGGAAATGTCTATTTACAATGAAAGGTTCTAAAATTTCATCTATGACATCCAAAAGCATTATCATCACTGAATCCCTAAGCATCAATGTGCTGAGAGTTACCATTGACCACAAACTTAAGTAGACCAGGTACATAACTACTGTTACAACAAGAAAAGATTGCAGAAATGTAACTCAACTCCTGATTCCCTATCAAAGTCCAACATCTAATCTAAATTCGATGGAATATTTTCCATGTTCCTGAATTAATGCATTTGCAACAATGCTGAAGAAACTTGTGGCCATCCATTACAAAGCACACCATTTGATTGGCATCCCAACCAACTCCTTTAACATTCAGTCCTTCCATTACTGGCACACAGTAGCTTCAGTGTGTACCATCTACAAGATACACTGCAGCAACATACAGAGGCTTCATTGATTGCATCTTCCAAATCCACAACCTCTGCCACTTAGGTAGATACATGGGAAGACCACCATTTGCAACTTGTCTTCCAAGTCATCCAACATTCTGACTTGGAGCTATACCATCATTTCTTTGCTGCTGTTGAGTCAAAATCCTAGAAATCCTTCATTGAAAGTACAGTAGATGTTTCCATGCCATATTGATTACAACAGTTCAAGAAGGCAGCTCACTTATCCTTTCATCCCATGAATGAATAATTAAAAAGAAATGGAATTTCCTCAAATGATTCTATACACTGAACTCCTTGTTACAGTGATGCACTGCAAGGAATTCCTTAAGGTAAAATTGGCTATCAGTGGTAAATTTTTTAACCAAGATTTCCTCAGCCAAACAATGAAGATTTGTAATCCTTTCAAAAAAGACTGAATTTTTCAAGGTCAAGTTATGATTATATCAGCTGGACGAGATAATGGAAGTATTCAAAACAACAAGAGATTTCACCTCATCATAATTAATTATCAGCAAATTTCTCTGTTAGGATCTCATAGTTATTGCTCTTACTTCTAAACAACATAATCAAAGGCAGAGAATAATATCTGTTTAATATTTGCAGATAGATGCCCTATCAGAAATTGTGGATACAGTCCAAGGAAGAATTGAGGTTTATTTGGATGGCGGAATCCGTACAGGAAGTGATGTGCTCAAGGCTTTAGCTATTGGAGCCAAGTGTGTATTCATTGGTCGGCCTGTGGTTTGGGGTCTTGTCTACAAGGTAAATAATTGATGCTGTAGCTAATCTTCAACTTCTGTTTCCATTGCTCCTTGCCAGAGAGACATGTCGGTAGTCTAATGGAAGTAAAGTGGATTTTAGCAATGATGAATTAATAGACTGGAGGAGAATTTTCCATTTCCTTAGCCAAAACCCCATATAAATATCTAATTAAACTTATGGTTCAGTTATAAAAGAATAAATAGCATTACAAAATCCAACAGCATCATATTTTTAATGAATACTTTGTTTCCTCAGTCTACCCTATTCAATGACAGAAACTTGTATTTTTAAAAAACTGCTTGCTTAAAATAAATTGAATAATGTTTAGCAACATGGTGAAGGCAGTGACAATGAGATAAGAATGAAATTTAATGCTAATTCTTCAAAGATTTTTATAAGATCGTAAAACAAATGAGTAGAATATGCATTCTGCCCATCAATTCTGCTCTGCCTTTCAATGAGATCAAAACAAAATTAAGGATAGCTAAGGATAGTATCAAATTAAAGAAAAAAACATAAATTATGGCAAAGGTTCGTGGTAAATCAAAGGATAGGTGTTGGGATGATATGTTGAGGTCGTACAGGACTTTAGCGAGGCCTCTTCTGGAGTACTGTATACAGTTCTGGTCACCCTGCCATAGAAAAGATGTTATTAAACTGGAGAGGGTTCAGAAAAGATTTACCAGGATGTTGCTGGGATTGAAGGATTTCAGTAATACAGACAGGCTGGATAGGCTGGTTATTTTTCACTGGATTGTAGGAGGTTGAGGGGTGACCTTATTGAGGTTTATAAAATTACGAGGGGCATAGATAAGGTGAATGACAAGGCTCTTTTCGAAACTAGGGGGCGTATTTTTAAGGTGAGAGGAGAAAGATTCAAAAAGGACATGAGAGGCAACTTTTTTTACACAGATAGTGGCTTGTTTGTGGAATAAACTGCAACAGAGAGTGGTGGATGCAGGTACAGTTATGTTTAAAAGGAATTTGGATAAGTTTATGAAAAGGAAAGGTTTGTAGGGATATGGGCGAAATGCAGGCAGGTGAGACTAGATCAGTTTGGGAACATGGTCGGCATGGACGGGTTGGACTGAAGGGTCTGTTTCCATGCTGTATAACTCTGTGAATCTATGACTGTGCCAACCTGGATAATAACAAACTGAGGGGCTGAAGTAATCTCCTGAAGCTGAAGGCATAGACTGCAGTAATGAATGAATGCTTTGTCAATTCCAGGTATGCTTCAGGATTTTGGCAGGTTGTTGTGTTATTTTGCAACATTAAAAATTTTGAATTCTTACATGTCTACTGAATTTATCTTGTTGCTTGTTTTGACCAGCACTGGCATTACAAAGAGTGAGGATTACTTGTGTGACACCGATACTGTACTGTTAAACATCAGGATTTCTTTAAATAATTAATACAGGCAAATAGTATAGCTTCTACGCATTAAATCTTTTGTTGTACACCAACATTATTTACTTATACAACTGGGAGATTTAATACTCTGGATTAAAGGATTTTGATTGAAATCAATTTGAGAATACAAATGTACTATTTTACTTTTAGGGAGAACAGGGAGTCAAAGAAATTTTGCAGATTTTGAATGATGAATTTCGTTTATCAATGGCTTTGGCTGGTAAGTGCTTTCAGTCTTTGCTGATTACAGCACATTATGGAACATGGCTTGAAATGCAGCTCAGGCTGAAGAATACATCACTTTTGTTGTCTTGAGTAACTGTTAAAGATAAACCGGGCATATAACCTTAGTGTATCCAATCCTATAAGGACTCTTGTGGCACTGTGGTATTGTCTGTAGTTATCGGCTAGTTAAAAGGTCTGGGTTCAAGTTCTGCCTGTCCTGGAGGTGTACCTTAAGAAGTCCAAATAAGTTGATTTAAAATATTATTATCCAATACTATAAATATCCTCCCATCCTCATAAAGATGTGGATTTGGCTGGTGTTTCTACTGAGTTAGAAACTCAATTCCTACCCGAAAGACTTGAGTACATGATATAATCCTGAAATTCAATGAACTATAGAATGATCGCTGTCCTATCTTTCAGATAAGATATGGAAGATCCCGAGGCACTTGCTTGACACACATTCAAACTCATCACTGTAGTCTAGAGACTCCAAACCAAGCTACTAATAATTATATACATAGTGATTCAGTTTGTCTGATTTGGTGCATTTTCTCTTCCTGTGGAGTTGTACCATACCTACAATGAATCTAGAGAGTTGAGGCACAGAACCAAGGCTCCGATTATGTACAGGGATAATCCTGGATTTTAACAAGTTAAAATCTTGCAGTTTACCAATGCACAGAACTGGGAGGTTTTTCCAATTTTGCCCAGGCAGGAGCATGATGCATGTGAGCATAAATGAAATTCTGACCCATTATGATGTCAGTGCATTCAAACATATGAAGATTATCTACATTGCAAGGTCATTGCCCTGTGTAGAAGGATGTCTTTTATACATTACTAAAGTTGAATTAGGACTGGATTACACTTTGGGGAGCTCAAGGAAGAAGTGCACCCAACTTTAGCGTATATGCATCGGTTAGCATTCATTCACATCGTTTTTTTATGGATGTGGTGTAATATTACTGTACAGTGTAATTTCAATTAATTCTTCACCAGTGTGAAATGTATTTACTGTAAACTACTGTTGTGGCGAGTCCAAACCTAGAGACTAATAAATACAGATTTGCCAATAAAAATAAAATTCAGGAGAAACTCCTACATTCAGAGAGTGGTGAGAGTGTGGAACTTATGGAGTAGTTGAGAAGAATAATAAAGATGTAATTAAAGCTATGTTCCGTAAGTCCATGAGAAAGGAATAGAAGGATATTTTGACAGGGTTAGATGAAGTAAGGTGGCAGTAGGCTCTTTTGCAGCATTAACACAAGAATGGATCAGTTGGACCTAATCACACCTTCCTACCCATATCAATTCTACTCAAATGAAATGAGGGCTCTCCTGGCATCTTGGCCAAATTTTACAAGTTGGCGAGCCTGTGTCCTATTTCTCTTAAACATTAGTTGTCCTGGATGTGGCCAGATGTCAGAACGTGGTGCTAATATGCTGGTTGAGTCAGAGGGGGAAGAGTCCCTTTGCCCTTTGCCCTTTGCCCTTTGCCCTCTTATGGCGTATTGCTTCTGCTGTTCAATATGCAAGCTGGTTCATGTTATAACTTTCACCATGATGACACATCATTTTCATGTGTGTCGGGTGTTGTAAGTACACTCTCCTACTTTCCTCATTATCGTCAAGCTAGGGGACAAACCCCAGTTTAATGTTCAAAGGAGAAATACATTGAGCTGAGAGTTCAAAGATTGCATTGAAATATAACCTTGTTGCTACTGATGGCCCCACACATCCTCATGAATGGCCTACATGAATCTGCTACATCTGTATTGGATCTATCCTATTTAGCACAGTGTTGTGTCACCCAAGACAATTCTGCAGGTCCTCAATATGAAGATGCAAGTGATACAAACATACAAAATATGAAAAGAAGTAGGTCATTTGGCCCTTGAAGCCTGCTTCACCATTTGATAAGATCTGTTTAAGTTCCAAATTCCATAATTCTATTTACGACGAATAACCTTTGATTCCCTCACCGAACAGGATTTATCTATCTCTACCTAAAAAATAACAGCACCTCCACAACATAAAAAATATCCCACTTCCACTGTTTTCTAAGGCATGGAGTTTCAAAGTCATACAAACTTTAGAGAAAACATTTTTCCCATCTTGGTGCTAAGAGGATGAGCCCCAATAGTTAAAGCAGTGTTCTCTAGTTCTGGACTAACACACACACCCATCTTGTCAAGACCATTCAGGATCTTATAAACTTAAATCAAGCAACTCTCACTCTTCCAAATTCCAGTGGATAAAAGGCCAGCCTGTCCAACCTGTTAAGAAAACCCACGCACTCTGGATGTTAATTTAGTAAACTTCCTCTGGACCACCTTCAATGCATTTATATCTTTCTATAAATAGGGAGACCAAAATTGCATTCAATATTCAATATGCCAATGTCCTGTATATCTGAAGCATAACATCCTTATTTTTATAAAAACTGAAAGAACTGTGAAAGCTGCAAATCAGAAACAAAAACAGAAATTTCTGGAAAAGCTGGCAACACCTGTGGAGAGAATTCAGAGTTAACATTTTGGGTTAGTGACCCTTCCTCAGAGAAAAGGTCATTCAACCTGAAACGTTAACTCTAATCCCTATTTTTATGTTCAATTCATCAAGTGACAAAGGACAGTACTCCATTCAGCCTCCTTGATTATGCATTGTACCAGCATAGTAAATTCTTGCAGCTCCTACACCAGAACACTTAGACCCCTTTGCATTTGGAATTCTGCAGTTGTTCTCCATTTAAGTAACACTCCACTTGTTCATTATCCCTGCAAAAATGAGCAACTTCACATTTTTCCACATTATATTCCATCAGGGCCAGATTTTGCCCACACACAAACAACTATATCCTCTGCAAATTCCCAAGATTTTCTTCATAACATACCTCTCTACCTATCTTTGTGTCATCTGCCAAGTCTACACTGCCCTCGTATAAATCCTTGACATTAATTATAAAAAGTTGTGGGCATAAGGACTATGTGGTGGTGACTCCATCTGTCATGGACAAATGCTTCTACAATAGGTACTGTGGTGAGGACAAGGTGAAGTATGCTTTTGCCTCATGTTGATTCACTCACCAATTGCTGTAGGGTCAGTCTGCCAGATATGGCCCTTAGGACTCGGTCAGCTTGTTCATTGATGGTGCTGCCAAGCCACTGTTGGTGGCGGACACCGAATGTCTTGTACCAGAGTGCATTCGGTGTCCATAATGTCGACCTCCACATAGTGTGCAATGTGAAATACACAACTCATCAGCTGAGTAGAATGGTAGTTGGCTGTCATTAAGCAGTTTCCTTGACTGTGTTTGAGTTATTGCCATAAGACTTTTGGAGTTAATGCTGAGGACTGTCAGGGCCGCTCCCTCTTGATTTAAACCATTGTCCTGCCATATCGGTGACAGAATCTAGCCAGAGATAGTGACTGAGGAGTCCAAACCTTTGTGTGAGAAATGTGTTTCAGTAAATGTTACTTAGCTAGGCTGTTGCTTGGCTACTTTGCTAGTTCTGCCAATCTTAGCAGAAGTCCCAGATGTTGATGACGTGGCATTTACAGGTTGATTCCGATGCCTAGGTTAACGCTAAGCGGTTAGTGCAGTTTTATTTTTGTTAAACTACCTTGTAGCATTTAGATACATTTGAGCAGCTTGTTAGGTTTTTTCAGAAGGTTCTTAGAAAGTGAAGCACACTGCCGGGATGCATTTTTAGTCAAATTTGGTAATTTCACAATCTCCATTAACTATACTAGTTTTATCCCCTCTTATTTAATTAACTGAAATTAAATTCCCCAGTGTTCTGATAGGATTTGAATTGATAGCTGTGTAAACTTTAATCAGTTTTCTAGATTACTGGTCCAATATAATAAACACAAACTATCATTCCAGATTGCATTCAGTAGATGATCGTAGAATCATAGAGCTGTACAACGTGGACCGTTTGCTCCAACTCGTCCATGCTGACCAGATGTCTTAAATTAATCTTGTCCCATTTGTCAGCATTTGGTCCAAATTCTTCCAAATCCTTCCTGTTCATGTACCCATCCTGATGACTTTTAAATGTTGTAATTATACCAGCCTCCACCACTTCCCCGGAAGCTCATTCCACGCATCATCCTCTGTGTGATAAACTTGCCCCTTAGGTCCCTTTTAAATCTTTCCTTTCTCACCTTAAACCTATGCCCACTAGTTTTGGACTCCCCGACCCTGGGGAAAAGACCTTGTTTATTCACCCTATCCATACCCCTCATGATTTTCTAAATTTCAATATGGTCACCCCTCAGCCTCTGATGCTCCAGGGAAAATAGCCCCAGCCTATTAGCCTCTCCCCATAACTCAAACCCTCCAAACCTGACAACATCCTTGTAAATTTTTTCTGAACCCTTTCACATCTCACGACATCCTTCCTATAGCAGGGGGACCAGAATTGAATGCAATATTTCAAAAGTGGCCTAACCAATATCCTGTATGGTCACAACATCACTGACCAGTATAGGCAAGCATACCAAACGCCTTTTTCACTATCCTGTTTACCTGCAACGCTACTTTCAAGGAACGACGAAGCTGCACTCCAAGGTCTCTCTGTTCAGCAACACTCCCCAGGCACTTACTATTATGTGTATAAGTTCTGCCCTGATTTGCCTTCCCAAAATGCAGCACCTCACATTTAGCTAAAGTAAACTCCATCTGCCACTCCTCATCCCATCGTCCTATCTGATCAAGGTCCTGTTATACTAAATGGTAACCTTCTTCACTGTCCACTACACCTCCAATGTTGGTGTCATCTGCAAACTTACTAACCATACCTCCTATGTTCACATCCAAATCATTTATGTAAATGACAAAAAGCAGTGGACCTAGCTCTGATCCTTGTGGCACATTGCTGGTCACAGGCCTCCAGTCTGAAAAGCAACCATCCACCACCACCCTCTGTCTTATCCCTTCGAGCCAGTTCTGTATCCAAGTGGCTAGTTCTCCCTCTATTCCACGTGATCTAACCTTGCTAAGCTGTCTACCATGCAGAACCTTGTCGAACACCTTACTGAAGTCTATGCACATTACGTCCACTGCTCTGCCCTCACCAATCCTCTTGTTGCTTCTTCAAAAAGCTCCATCAAGTTAATGAAACACGATTTCCCAGGCACAAAGCCATGTTGACTATCCCTAACCAGTCCTTGCTTTTCCACATACATATAAATCCTGTCCCTCAGGATTCTCTCTAACAACTTGCCCACCACCGATGTCAGGTTCACTGGTCTATAGTTCCCTGACTTTTCCTCACCACCTTTCTTAAATACCATGCTAGCCAGCCTCCAGACTTCTGACACCTTGCTTGTGGCTATCAATGATACAAATATCTCAGCAAGGGGCCCAGCAATCACTTCCCTAACTTCCCACAATGTTCAAGGATACACCTGATCAGGTCCTGGGGTTTTATCCACCTTTATGTGTTTTAAGGCATCCAGCACCTCCTGTTCTGTAATATGGATGTTTTTCAAGATGTTGCTATTTATTTCCCCAAGTTTTCTAGCTTCTACATCCGTCTCCACAGTAAACACTGATGCAAAATACTCCATATCTTGTGGTTCCACACATAGATGACCTTGCTGATCTTTAAGGGGTAACAAAGTGTAGAGCTGGATGAACACAGCAGGCCAAGCAGCGTCAGAGGAGCAGGAAGGCTGACGTTTCGGGCCTAGTCCCT
>JAHRHZ010000032.1:3714640-3749245 GCA_024137785.1 Ginglymostoma cirratum
GACAATACTCACACCCCGACAATACTCACACCCAGACAATAATCACACCCCGACAATACTCACCCTCCTGACAATACTCACCCCCAAACAATACTCACACCCCTGACAATACTTTCCTCCCGACAATACTCACCCCGCCCGACAATACTCACCCTCACGACACTGTTCACCCTTGACAGTACTCACACCAACAATACTCGCTCCCGATGATACTTACCGACAATGCTCAGCCACCTTGACATTGCTCAGCCCCCAATAATATTCACCCCAACAATACTCAACCCAACAATGTTCACCACCCAACCATACTCACTCCCCAACATTACTCACCCTGAAAATACTCAACCCCCCAACAACACTCACTCCCTTGACAATACTCTCCCCGACAATATACAATCCCCAAAAATAGTCACCCTGACAATACTCACCCCCCCACAATGCTCACCCTGACAATACCCAACCCCTGACAATACTCACCCCCCAACAATACTCACCCTGACAATACTCACCCCCAACAATATTAACCTCTCAACATTATTCACCATCCAACAATACTCACTTTCCAACACTACTCATCCGGAAGATACTCATTCCTCCGTCAATACTCACTTGCCCGACAATACTCTCCCCGACAATACCCAACCCCCAACAATACTCACCCTGACAATACTCAACCCCCCGACAATACTCAACTCCCCAAAATACTCACCCTGGACAATATTCACCCCCCAACAATACCCAAGCTCCCGACAATACCCAAACCCACCGACAATACTCATTCCCCAACAATGCTTATTCCCCATCATACTCACCCCAATACTCACCCTAACAATACTCACTCATGACAGTACTCACACCCTGGCAATATATACCCTGAAAATACTCATTTGCCTGTCAATACACTCCTCGACAATACCCACCCCGCAAGAATACTCACCCTGACAATTCTCACACCTCAACAATACTCACCCCCCCAACACTACTTAACCCCCCCACAATACTCACAGCCTGACAATACTCACCGCCTGACAATACTCACCCCCCAATAATACTCATTCCAATACTCACCCTGACAATACTCACCCACGGCAATACTCACGCCCTGACTGTACTGACCCCCCCCCCATCAATACTAACTCTCTGACAATATTTACCCCTCCAATAATACCCTCCCACCATTGGTGAGGTTCCAGAAGATGGGTAAAGAATGATCCCAGGGACAAAAAGCTTGTCATAAGAGAAAAGTGGCCTAGAACTCTGGGTCTATACTCAATGGAGTTTAGAATGATGAAAGTGGGATCTGATTGAAATTACAGAATACCGAGAGGCCTGGATAGAGTGGAGAAGATATTTCTGCTAGAAGGAGGATCTAAGACTTAGAGCAGAGCCTCAGAGTGAATGGGCAAACCTTTAGAACTGAGGTGGAAAGGAATTTCTTCAGTTCGAGGGTGGTGAATCTATAGAATGCATTGCCACAGAAGGCTGTGGAGGCCAAATCATTGAGCGTATTTAGGACAGAACTAGATACGTTCTTGATTAGTAAAGGGATCAAGAGATACAGGGACCAGACAGGAGAATGGGATTGATGAACATATCAGCCATGATCGAATGGTGGAGCACACACTTGTTGGGCTGAATGGCCTAATTCTGCTCCTATATCTTACTGTCTTATATCTTTAGGGAATGTTGAACATTGTCGGGGGGACGGTGAATATTATCAGGAGGTGATGGATATTGTCAGGAAAAGGTTAGATACTGTCAGGGGTTGGTGAATGTTGTCAGGGTGTTGCGGACATTGTCAGAAGGTTGTGAATATTTTCATGGTGAGCGCTGTGTACAGAGGTCACTGTGGGTGCTGCAGTGTTTTGACACATCAGACGGTTTACGTTGAACATGGCTCTTCAGTCAGCTTTCCAGGTGCTCACATATAAAACCAAGCACAAGGATAGCGCAAAGAGCCCAGTCTCCTTAGTTCTGGCCATCTGATGCCACTGTCCTAGGGAATCATATAGCAATCCCAACCAATCCCACCTAAGTATCACATGTCTGCGCCCGTCTGATCTTCCACAGGCTTGTCAAGTGCAACATCAATTTAATTCATTCATCACTCTCTTTCAGAAGGTTCAGGTCAGTTTGCCTTGAACAAAATTGGGTAGTTCTTTCTAATTGCCTGTTAATTTTGTCCTGAATTATTGTTTCTGAAAGCTTTCCTAACACTGGAGTTAAACTGACTGCCTGTAGTTTCTGGTTTGCCCTTGCATCATTTTTTGTCTGAACAAGGGTATTTATTTTGCAATGTTGCAGTCCTCAGGCAGCACCACTGTGTCTAAGGAGGATTAGAAAATTATAACCCATGCTTTTGCAACTTAGATTCTTACTTACCTCGGAATGCTTGAATGCAACTCAGCCGAGCCTGGTGATTTATTCATTTTAAAAACAGCCAGCTTTTCTAAGATCACCTTTTGGTCACATTTTATCCCTTTCACACTCTGAACAATCTCTTTTTTAACATTTTATAGCAGTATCTTCTTACTTACGAGAAACAAACACAGACTATGCATTTAATACATCCTGCATCTCTCAGCCCTCATGTGTATATCTTCTGTTGGTCTCTAATTGGCTTAGTCCTTCTTTTACCACCTTTTTACTGTTTATATGTCACTACAATACTTTTGGATTGTCTTTTGTGTTCACTATCAATCTTCTCTCACACCCTTTCCTTCTTTCCTTTATTTCTTAATTTCTCATTGAACTTTCTATATTCAGCCTGGATGTCACTTGTCTTGCCAATATAATATTCATCATACGCACCTTTATCCTGCTTCATCTTTTTATTTGTTATTCATTCACAGGATGTGGCCATCTCTGGCTAGACCAGCATTCATTGCCCATCCCTACTTGCCCAGAGGGCAATTAAGACTCAACCACATTGCTGTGGGTCTGGAGTCACATGTGGGTCAGACCTGGTAAGGCTGACAGTTTCCTTCCCTAAAGGACATTAGTGAACAAGAGATTTTCTTACTGACAACCGTCAAGATTTCATAGTTATCGTTAGATTTTTAATTCCAGACTTTTTCATTGAATTCAAATTCCACCATCTGCCTTAGCAGGATTTGAACCCAAGACCCCAGAATATTACATGCGTCTCTTGATTTAACATAGCAATAACACTACCAGGCTATCACCTCCCTCGTTCTTACACTCTATCTCTTTCTTGTGACTTTTTGTCATAATTTCCCCCTTGTGTACATGTCCCTATTTACTTTGATTGTACCAACCTGTGTCTTATTTAAAGGCTCTTTGTCGTACTTTGATTCCAATATACTTGGGCCAAATCAATTTTCAACCAACTGAATTTAGCCCTCCCCTAATTCAGAACTTTTACTCTTGACTGCTCATTTTGCTTTTTTTATAGCTAAACTAAACCTTAGATATTATGATCACGTTTCCTAAATGTTCCCCAACTGAGACTTGGTTCGCTTGATTCACTTCAAATCCCAGAACCAAACCCAGCATTGCCTAATTCTTCATCAGAAAGAAATGTTTGATCTGGAAATTTTTCCTGAATACACTTCAGAAACTCTTGCTCCCTTCTGCTGGTTTTAATATTGCTATTGTCATTATGAAAGAAAATATGAATAGTTTATCTTAAATGTCCTGAACTTTGGAATTGAGAGACAGTTAAAAATGAGCTGGGATACATTAAAATGGCCACCAAAGTCACCTGAAGGTAGGTAAAGTCACAGGAATATTTAAAAGGACTATGAAATGAATACATCGCATATGTTCACATGAGGTCAACTTCGACAAGGGAGCTTCCGAAATGTCCACCTTCTTCCTCAACCGAGGATTTCCTAGCACCATTGTTGACAGGGCCCTTAGCCGGGTCTGACCCATCTCCCGCACTTCTGTCCTCAGCCCTTCTCTTCCCTTCCGCAACAGCGATAGGGTTCCCCTCATCCTCACCTGCCATCCCACCAGCATCCACATCCAGAAGATCATCAGATGCCATTTCCACCACCTCCAGCGAGATGCCACCACCAGACACATATACCTCTCCCCTCCCTTGCCTGCCTTCTGCAGGGACCATTCCCTCCAAGACACCCTGGTCCACACTTCCTTCACCCCAACACCTCCTCCCCCTCCCTCCCCACCCCACATATCTACGGCACCTTCCCCTGCAACCGGCGAAAGTGCAAAGCCTGCCCATTTACCTCCTCTCTCCCCATCTATGTTCTGCTCACAATAAAGACCCTGAACTACCCGTTGCCTGCCATTTTAATGCACCATCCTGTTTCCTGGCCAACATCTGTCTCCGGCTTGCTGCACTGTTCCAGTCAGAGTCAATGCAAGCTGGAAGAACAACACCTCATTTTCTGCTAGGGCACCCTGCAGCCCTCTGGACTCAATGCTGAGTTCAATAATGTTAGGGCCTAAACTCTCCCATGTCCTAGCTCCCTATCTAGCACACCAGGCCTTGTTATCACATTACACACCACCTACTGTTAGTCACTAACAGTCCTCATTGACAACTACTCACCCTCCCAGCCTGATCGTTATCAACTCTTTTGTCTGTCCAACTGTTCTGGAGGCGAGCTGTTTTCTAGCTGCAAAGAGGTCAACAGCCAAGTGGCCCTGGTGGAACCCAAACTGAACATCCTTCTTTTGACAGCAGAAAGTCAAGGTGGTTATTGGCTGGAATGGATTTGTCCTCGTTTTCTTTTGTGCACAGGATATACCTGGGCAATTTTCCACATTGTCAGGTAGATGCCAGTGTTGTAACTATATTGGAACAGCTTGACTAAGGGCATGGCTAGTTCTGAAGCACAAGTCTCCAGCACTTCAGTCAAAATGTTGTCAAGGCTCCAATGCCTCCAGTCGTTTCTTGATAAACTACAGTTGAAAGCCAGCATCCATGACAGTGGGGCCTTAGAAGGAGGTTGATCATCCTCTTGGCACTTCCAGCTAAAGATGGATGCAAATGTTTCAGCCTTGTTTTTTGTACAAATGTGCTCAGCATTTCCATCATTGACAAGGGGGATACTCTTGCTGTTAGTTTTATAATTGCTCACCCCCATTCATGACTGGATGTGGCAGAGCCTAGATACGATCTACTGGTTGTGGGATCACTTTGCCCTGTCTAATATACGCTGCTTCATTCCTGAGTAGTCCTTTGCTGAATAAAACCACTTCACAGTAATGAGCATTCTGCAGGTACCAGGACACACCAGCAGAGGGAGTTGTCCAGAATTCTTTCATCCTCTGTTACCTGTTGTTAGATCAATGAAGCAGGAGGAAGCAATAATTTAAAGATATTTATTTAAAACATATTAACATAGTAATGCCTAGTGCAGTGTAAGTCTACTTACATTTAGCTTGTTTTGCAGATTCATTTATAGCCTGAAACCTGTTGCCATCAGCACCTACCATGTTGTGGATTGTCTTCTGTTGGTCATTTTTATTTATAGAAGAAACATTCAGCCGTTCAAAACAATCAGATTAATTCCTGAATTAATGCAGGCAAAGGAACATTCGATGAACGTCACTGATTATATTTACAATGTAGTCACAGTCAATCTGGTCAAGGTTTCAACTGAGACGGAGGCAGCTTCTATTGATGGTGCAATAAAATGTTCCTTGCGAAATGCTTCCTTCTTCAGTTGTGAACAGAAAAAGAAGTATGTGAAGCCTGATTGATAAATAACTGAAACTGGCTGCTCAGTGTTCAATGTAATAGAATTTGCTCTGCAGACGTAATCCTGTGCAAACAATTATTCATAAAATGTCTAACAGATGAATGCATTTAAACTGAACAGATTAAAAATAAATAACCATTACATTCTAATTGCCTTGTTCTGTTTCCTCCCTTCACTATCATTCAAATTCATCAGCTCCTTGGCCATAAAAGCACTATTCCAAAACCATCACATTAACTCAGATGCATGCTATGTCTGACTCACCAGGTTTCACATTGCCTGACATCTGCATTCAGATTTCCTCTCTGCAAGAGTTGCTACCATTTTTGAGATCACCTGACACTGAACTCAACAATTTTTGATCAGCAGATTACTCACTTCCTAATATTTGAAGTAAACACATCTGTCAGTAATATTCTGTCCTTGGTTCCTTTCTATAATTGAGCTTCTTTGAATAACAACAACTTACATTTGTATGACACCTTAAACAGATCAAAGGAAAACCAAGGCACTCCTCAGAAGCATTTTCAAGCAGACTTCTGACACTGAGACACTTATGGGGATATTAAATCAGATGACTACATGCATGGTCAAAGGGGTAGGTTTGAAGGTGGATCTTAATGCTGGAGAAGCAGAAAGATTTAGGAAAGAAATTCCAGAATTTTGGGTGCAGAGAGTTGAAGGCACAGCTGCCAATGGTGGAGTGACAAAGGTGGGAAAGAGGCCAGAATTTGAGGAGTTCAGAGATCTTGCAGTGTTATAGGGATGTAGATGGGTAGAGAGATAGGGAGCAGCAGGGCCTTGGAGGTATCTGAAAACAACAATCTTGTGGGTGTGTGGAATGCGCTGCCGGCAGTGGTAGTGGAGTCAGATATATTAGAGACTTTTAAGTGACTCTTGGAATAGGCACATGGATGATAGTATAATGTAGGATATGCAGGGTAGTTTGATCTTAGTAGGATAATAGGTCAGCAAAACATCATGGGTCGAAAGGCCTGTACTGTTCTATGTTCTATGTTCTGTGTCTGTGAACGGGGCTTGGTTTGAGTTCTGATTTGAGCTACAGCGTTCTGGATGGGGGTCGGTAGGGCGGCGGTATTGAGGTTAAAGAATGTGGCTGAACTTCAGTTGCAGAGACTGGACACAAAATAAACTCCCCTCATTCGAGTCAAAACAATCAAAAGCCTCGACTGGTAATGCTGGGAGAGATTTACGGAGTTTTATGTAACATCCCAAGTCACAGACTGCGAACCAATGCAAACAAATCATAAAGATGGTTTTGCAGCTCTTGGATTCCTTGTTGGTGCATTTCATTTGGAAGTGTATGCGGGTATGAGGCCAACTTGTCATTTTTTAAGGAGAGTTACAGCTGGTCAGGTCCTGCCTGAAAGGTAAGGTAGTAGAGCTGGAAAAGATGAGATATCAAGAAAGCAATAACTGCCAGACGTGGCAGCGTGGTAATTGTAATAGATACATAGAAAGCTGAGACAATGTATGGACTAAAAGGACTTCAATTAAGACTTAAAGAGATCTCACTACCCCACATTAATCATTGAAGAGATTCTGACTCAACCTGGGAAAGCAAAAGTCTTTACTGCCTCAATGCTAAGAAAGGATACTATCAAGAGTAGCTCAAAAATTTCCGACAGTATTACTGATAGGTGAGCATGCTAGAAGGCATTTCTGCACTCAGGAAAAGTGCCAATCCAAGCAGTACGAGATAGCTAATGTTTTACCAAGAGTGGAATTGATTGTGGATGATCTGCTAGTCAATGGATGTGGAGATATGATAAAGCCGTCACAAATCACAATCAGAAACTAGTGAACTTGACAAATGAGGCGGAAGACAGAAAAGAAAAGCCTGCTGCTGAGGATGACTGAAGTTCATAAGTCAGGTATGGACAGTATGAGGACTTTGCCCTGATCCTGGTAAGGTGTGAGCTGTAGCAGACATGCAGCAACCAACAGGCATGAAAGCAGCTCAAGTTTTGTTGAACAATCTCGCCAAGTTCTTGCCTTATCTGTCGATGGACTGTGAGTCTCTACTCAAGCTCACTTGAAAGGACTTCAATGGAATAGGGATATGGAACAAGAAACAGCTTTCACTTGCATCATAGCAGCTAATCAGGACAATATCAGTGTTGAGGGAATATCATGTCAACAATGAAGTAGCCCTGCCATATGACGTGAGTGAAACAGGACTTGAAGCAACTCCCTAGCACAATTGCTGGCATTGTAGGGGTGAGGAATGCAGTCACCACTTCTCAAACAGCTTGTTAAAGGATCTGTTCATTCAGCAGCTTGGTACTCAATGTTAAGTGAAACAATCCCAAATAGTCTTGTACACATCATTTCACAGCAGCTGGAGTCAGCACTCAGCCCAAATTGTCGTCTTTGTAATCGATCTTTCTTCAAATATCTAGGACCAACTAACCCAGCAAAAACAAAGTTGCTGGAAAAGCTCAGCAGGTCTGGCAGCATCCGTGAAGGAGAAAACAGAGTTAACGTTTCGGCTCCGGTGACCCTTCCTCAGAACTGATGGTGGTTGGGAAAACGTCAGTTTATAGGCAGAAAATAGGGAGGTGGGTGGGGTAGGGAGTAAATGATAGGATAGAGCCCAAGGAGAGTTGGACAGACAAAGGAGTTGCTAACAATCAGGCTGGGAGGGTGAATAGTTGTTAATGGGGACTGTTAGTGACTAACAACAGGGGGTGTGTAGTGGCAGGTTATATGGTATCAAAGTCTGGTGTGTGGGGTCGGGGGCTGGGACATGGGAGAGTTTAGGCCCTAAAATTATTGAACTCAATACTGAGTCCGGAGGGCTGTAGGGTCCCCAAGCGGAAAATGAGGTGTTATTCCTCCAGCTTGCGTTGGGCTTCACTGGAACACTGCAGCAAGCCAGAGACACAGATGTTGGCCAGGGAACAGGGTGGTGCATTGAAGTGGCAGGCAACAGGTAGTTCAGGGTCTTTTTTGCGAGTAGAACATAGATGTTCTGCAGAATGGTCGCCAAGTCTACGCTTCATTTCCCCAATGTAGAGGAGACCACATTGTGAGCAGCGAATGCGGTAGACCAGATTATGGGAAGTGCAGGTGAAGTGTCGCTTCACCTGGAAGGTATGTTTGTGCCCTTGGATACTGGGGAGGGAGCAGGTAAATGGGCAGGTGTTGCACCATCGTCAGTTACAAAGGAAGGTGCCGTAGGGCTGTGGTGGGGGGGGGGGGTGTTGGAGGTGAAGGAAGTGTGGACCAGGGTGTCCCAGAGGGAACGGTCCCTGGCAGACAAGGGAGGGGAGGGGAATATGTGCCTGGTGGTGGCATCTTGCTGGAGGTGGCAGAAATGGTGTCTGATGATCTTCTGGATGTGGATGCTGGTGGGATGGTAGGTAAGGATAAGGGGAACCCTATTGCTGTTGCAGGAGGGAGGAGAAGGGGTGAGGGCGGAAGTGCAGGAGATGGGTCAGACCCGATTGAGGGCCCTGTCGACAATGGAGCTGGGGAATCCTCGGTTGAGGAAGAAGGTGGACATTTTGGAGGCTCCCTTGTCGAAGTTGCCCTCATCTGAACATATGCGACAGAGATGGAGGAACTGAGAGAATGGGATGGATTCTTCATAGGAAGTGGGGGGTGTGAGGGTGTATAGTCCAGGTAGCTGTGGGAGTCAGTGGGTTTGTAATGGGTTTTAGTGGCCAGTCTATCCCCAGAAATGGAAACAGAAATGTCGAGGAAGGGAAGGCAGGAGTCAGAGACAGACCAGGTGAAAGTGAGGGCAGGGTGGAAATTGGAGGCTAAATTGATGAAGATTTCCAATTCAAGATGAGAGAGAGGGAAGCAGCACCGACGATATCATCGATGTATCGGAAAAACAGTTGTGTGTGGGGGCCAGAAGGGGACCGGACTCTCACAGCTACCTGGACTATACATCCTCCAATCCACTTCCTGTAAAGACTCCATTCCATTCTCTCAGCTCCTCCATCTCTGTCGCATATGTTCAGATGATGCCAACTTCGACAAGGGAGCCTCCGAAATGTCCACCCTCTTCCTCAACCAAGGTTTCCCCAGCTCCGTTGTCAACAGGGCCCTCAACCAGGTCCGATCCATCTCTCGCACTTCCGCCCTCACCCCTTCTCTTCCCTCCCACAACAGCGATAGGGTTCCCCTTGTCCTCACCTACCGTACCACCAGCATCCGCATCCAGAAGATCATCAGATGCCATTTGCGCCACCTCCAGCGAGATGCCACCACCCTCCCTCCTTTGTCCGCCTTCCGCACAGACCGTTCCCTCTGGGACACCCTGGTCCACACTTCCTTCACCCCCAACACCCCCCCACAGCCCTACGGCACCTTCCCCTGTAACCAGCAAAGGTGCAACACCTGCCCATTTACCTCCTCCCTCCCCAGTATCCAAGGGCACAAACATACCTTCCAGGTGAAGCGACACTTCACCTGCACTTCCCACAATCTGGTCTACCGCATTCGCTGCTCACAATGTGGTCTCCTCTACATTGGGGAAATGAAGCGTAGACTTAGCGACCATTTTGCAGAACATCTATGTTCTACTCGCAAAAAAGACCCCGAACTACCTGTTGCCTGCCACTTCAATGCACCACCCTGCTCCCTGGCCAACATCTGTGTCTCTGGCTTGCTGCAGTGTTCCAGTGAAGCCCAACACAAGCTGGAGGAACAACACCTCATTTTCCGCTTGGGGACCCTACAGCCCTCCGGACTTAATACTGAGTTCAATAATTTAAGGCCTAAACTCTCCCATGTCCCAGTCCCCGACCCCACACACCAGGCTTTATTACCATATAGCCTGCCACCACACACCCCCTGTTGTTAGTCACTAACAGTCCCCATTAACGACTATTCACCCTCCCAGCCTGATTGTTGGCAACTCCTTTGTCTGTCCAACTGTCTTTCTCTCTCTTTGGGCTCTATCCTATCGTTTACTCCCTACCCCACCCACTTCCCTATTTTCCGCATATAAACTGACGTTTTCCCAACCACCATCAGTTCTGAGGTAGGGTCACCGGACACGAAACATTAACTCTGTTTATTCCTTCACAGATGCTGCCAGACCTGCTGAGCTTTTCCAGCAACTTTGTTTTTGTTCCTGATTTACAGCATCTGCAGTTCTTTTGGTTTTTTTAACCCAGCAAAATGCTGCTCGTAACCTCTTTCTTAATGCAGCTTCTTTCAGCCAAATTGAGCCTCCTGGCTACCTGAAGAGTTACTTCCTCTAATCAGTAAGATAGCAGCAGTCCCCAACATGACTGCCACCTGCACCTGCAAGTAACAACAGACAGCACCCACCTCCTGAAGGCTTCCTGTTCAGACCGGCTATCTCCATTTAAAAATAGCACCACAGGAATTATATAGCTGAAGCATGCATTTGGGACCTGGAATTCATTTGGGTGTCAGGTTCCATCACTGCTTTGAATGTCATAGCATCGTACAGCACAGAACAGGCCCTTCAGCGCATCCAGCCCCTACCATCAAAACGAACACTATATCTACACTTGTGCCACTTTCCAGTACTTAGCATAGAAATCATAGTCGAGCTGTTACATTTGAAAGCAACATTGTCTTGATTAGATCAAGTGGATTATGCAATAAGATGCAAATCCCAAGTGCAACAGAAAGTCGTGACGAAACAATAGTCTGAAACTACAAAGCACACACCTCTTACTGTTTCAGAGACAGTAGGAACTGCAGATGCTGGAGAATCTGAGATAACAAGGTGTAGAGCTGGATGAACACAGCAGGCCAGGCAGCATCAGACGAGCAGGAAAGCTGATGTTTCGGGCCTGGTTTCTGAAGAAGCGTCTAGGCCCGAAACGTCAGCCTTCCTGCTCCTCTGATGCTGCTTGGCCCGCTGTGTTCATCCAGCTCCACACCTTGTTATCTCACCTCTTACTGCACCCGGCATATGGCGATAAAGTGATATCGCATTTTTTTAACCAAGGGATTAGGGTCATTGTCCTAAGGAGATCAGAAGGAAGGTGCTGATGCATATCCACACACACAATCCTGGAACTAAGTCTAAAAATAAATTGCTGGATAAACTCAGCAGGAATGTCAGCATCTGTGCAGACAGAAACAGAGTTAAACCTCAACTCCTATATGACTCTTCTTCAGAACTCTACAGATTGTGCCAGATCTGCTGAGTTTCTTCAACAATTCCTTTTTTTTAAATTTCAGATTTCTACTCTTTGTAGTATTGGCTTTTATATTTTCAAAATTTACTTTTAAATTAAGTAGCATTAATGGCTTTGGTTTAGATGGCAAAGACTGTCAGCTGCACCTTTTCTTTCATTGTAATAAGGAATATTCACATAAATACTTTTGCAAGCTTGGAGTTGCCATACACATAAATTCTGATGTCAGTATATGACAATAAATGCCCTTACCATTTTCATAGAATCCCTACAATGCAGAAAGAGGCCATTCAGCCCAACAGGTCCACACCAACCTTCCAAAGAGCATCCCATGCAGACCCAAACCCAAGCCCGCCAACTTATCCCCAGAACCTACATTTCCCATGGCTAATCCACCTAGCCTGCACATTCCTACGTACTGTGTGCAATTTTATCATAGCCAGTCCACCTAACCAGCACATATTTGGTTTGTGCAAGGAAACTCGTGCAGACACAGGGAGAACGTGCAAACTCCTCACAGACAGTCACCCAAAGGTGGGATCGAACCCGGATCCCCGATGCTGTGAGGCAGCAGTGTTCTAACCATGAGTCACCATGCTGCCAAATCATGCCATTTTCAATCAAACCATTTTTATGCACCACATTGAAAAAACAGAAGTGGGGTTATCCACACATACCAAGGTCATCCTGCTGTAATGATCAATTTTGGCAAAGGAGAGCAGGACCTGATGGAGGTTCACATGAACACTGAGGGCTGATGATAAATTTTCATTTAATAAATTATTTAATAAATAATTCAATAAACCATTTCTCCATCATAAGTGGACAGGGCTGGGTTCCTTGGAGTTAAGGGAGCGGAATTGCGGCTCCCCTCAGGGTAATGATGTTAATGGAAAGAAAGGCATCGAGTGTAGAGCTGAGAGTGGGATTGAGTAGATCAGTAACTGTGGAAGTATCTTGATAATGGGAGGGCCAAACGCTAAATTATTGTGTAGCATTGAGCAAACATCCCCATCATCTAAAATACTGGACAACAGCCTGGACTTTTCAAAACTTTTAAAGGTAAAGGGGACAGCTAGGCTGAGCTCTGGGAAAAATACACAAACACAGAGATTGATGCCTGGAACCACTGTTCAGCCCGGAATTCCAATTCACACCTCTACTCTAGGAGAAAAATCAACCAAACCAAATACTCTGGACCAAAACTAACTTTTCTATCTCACTCTACCAGGCACAGACGGTATGGGGCCCATGCAGATGCCAAACACTCAAGCTCAATCAAAATCCATTCACACGTATTCTTAACTATCAGGAAGCCAACAGACTTCGGAAGGAAACACCAGAAACACAATGTGCCACACAGATTTGAGGGGAGATAATGGGACAAACAGTCAGTGTAACTGCCAGCCGTGATCTCAGCTGAGAAGGAACCCTATTCAACAACAAACTTCTGCACAAACAGCGTCCCCACAGGCTTCCATCACCAACAAGCAGCTTCGTAACTAAGAACTACAGGGGCTAAGCAGAGAAGCTGAATCAGGCAGCCAAACCAAGCACAGAATAAAGAACATCCAAGATGGGGGACACCAACCAAACGCTATCTGACCAAGAGCTTCCAGCCACAGGCCTGTTCCGAACCAAGAGAACCGACAGCAAGGTCCTCAGCAACTGGACACACTTTAAAACAGTGTTTTCCCCAGTGATGAATCGAAACTCCCGAGACCCGAAAGTTCCAAACTGGCTAGCAGGGAGGGGAAGGTGGCTGGTGACAGTGCATGGGACCCCCAGGGTAGGAAGCCTAATTAAAGTTTCTGTGATTAAAACCCTTGTTCTAAGTTCTAGTAGTGTTTAATCTAGCTAATAGTATATTTAATAGTATTACCATCCTCTGTATAATTGATTACGTTAATTTCACTGTTAATTGCATTCACCTTTATTTCTTGTACTATACTTACTCTTTGTATTGTAAATAAACACAGAGATTCTTTTGCCCTGAAACACCTGTCTACTGCCTTCTTCATTTCACATTAGCTAAATAAGTCCAGTGCCTAGAACCAAGGATTTGGGAGTGATTCAAACCACCTAAAAATCAGCAAATTACTGATCACAAATCAGAGCCCTACAATTGCTAATTTGAAAGTGAGTAGAGGGAGAGATTTTGTTCTGGGGCAGCCACAGTAGGAAGTGGAATTTGGAGGGAGATTAAAATGCAAGTGAAGAGAGACATAACGAAGTGTTTAGAAAAAGCCTTAGCTATGATTCATATGATTGAAGTATAGCAGCCACATGAAATGGCAAGGTCAAAGAGTTAGTTGTGATAGAAAGCTCAGGAAAAGAGAGTATTTAAAGGAGGTTAGAAAGAAAGTGAACTCAAAGAGAGAGGACACAAAAACAGAAGTTGCTGGAAATGCTCAGCAGCATCTATGACGATAAATCAGAGTTAACGTTTCAGGTCTAGTCACCCTTCCTCAACTTCCAGCAATTTATGTTTTTGCTGTCAAAGAGAGAGGGTTTGCTGAAAGAAGACAGAGGTTGGAGTGACTAAGCATGAGAAACAGTGCAGACAAAAAGAAGGCAAAAAAAGAATTTTAGCATGGTTATGTAGATGGTTGGCACAGAATGAAGGTTTAAATGAGATCCATGGAGCTAAAACAAGGAGAGATTCTCAAGACAGAAAAAAATTCAGGGGCTGTGAAGTTTAAAGATGTGGCATCACCATTAAGGTTAAAAATGAAGTCCTACCGAAGACTTTGGTGAAGACTTGGGTCATTCCACAGATAAAGCCTTAGGGCTGGGACAAGGAATAGGCTGAGGCAGCAAATTGGTCAATGAAGTGACTGTCAGAGTGAAGAGACCGTGGACTTGTTGCCTCAAACTCTGCCATTTCTGCTACAAATTTGCCTGACTTTGGAGAGGATTGTGAAGGAAAGTAAAGGAAGAAGTCCTATGTCTTCTTTCCAAAAGAGAAAAAATTATTAATCTCCATATCTCTTGAGGTTTCCCTCCAAAAATGTATCCTTTAGAATTTCTTCCAGTCTACTCTTAAGCAAGAATTGGAACAGCATGCTGGAGCAGCTTGACTCAGACATCTCTACAAGGATGATCACTCCTGGTCTAGGCCATCACAACACCTTCGTCACTCAGCAGAATGCCCATAATTGCATCTGAAGAAATATCACACAGACAACCAGAATACTGGAAAGCAGGAGGACCTGGGAATGGAAGATGAGGTATATTTGATTTCCACTAGAGAATTAAAAAGTAACTGGTCTCAGGAACCCAATTAAGGTGGATAAAAGAGCCAATGCAGGCTGTGTACAGAGGTTCAACTGATACGCCACAGAATCTTAAAAATTCTTTCAAAGTTTGTGGGTATCACTGTCTAGGTCAGCATTTGTTGCCCATACTGACCCGCCCTTGAGATGGTGGATCAATGGAAAGAAACCACAGCCCATATCTGTAAACTTGGTTTTGCATTACAGTAATAATGGGGCTGTCAACAGTCATCATTACCATGGAATAAACTGCAACTTTGAAGACAGAAATCTACAAGTTTCTGTTGAATTGGAAAGGAGGAAGTGAGCGGGAAGGACAAAAGCAGAGGAACCAGGGTAGGAAGAGAAAGGAAAAAGAGGCGAAGATGATGGATGAGAGGGAGGAATCTTTTCATAGGAATTGGAAATTTGAGTGTCTCGATCACATCTATTGGGATTGGCTCTCTTCCAGGAGGTCTGATCCCGTGACTTGCTCCCAGAATTAGTGGCTAACACATCCATCCTGGAGACACACAACTCCCAGGGTGAAATGATTCCAAAATTGAATGGTACTGGTTTGTCAGGTACTGCCCCCACTGCCTCACCCTCCCCAGTATCAGTACTGGTAGAACTGGTCAAAGAGATCGTGATAAAAATGATCGACCCTTGTACACATCTTTGAGACCCTTTTCCACGGGCTGCACAGAGCAGCTGGTCCTGAAATGTGAGCTGCAGTTCCTGGATTTCCCCGGGATACGGAAGCACACCCTGATGAAACAATATTCCCAGGCGCTGAAAAGTCCTAGATTGCGTCGTATTCCGGATGTCGCGTTTTCACAAATGACTTCAGAACGCACACCCCCCACCCAACCAAAAAAAAACTGAACCCTAACCATTAGCTGGACGGAAAAGAGAAACGAAAGTAAGGAAATGCAATACTCGTTTGAGGCTGGGACTGTATAAAATCGAGCAAGTTTTTCCCCTTTTTGCTAGTAATCTCTCTGCAATACTCACTTCTCGGTTTGTGTGAGAAGCGCCGTGGATTCTCGCTGAGTTTCAAGTATCACTGTTGAATTTCCCGGTAAGTGTCATTCACGATTCGAGTCTAAACCGAAATGTTTTGCTGTGACCTGTGGCTCCTTCCACCGAAAGTCGGCACTTTACAGCCGATTGTTCCTTTAAAAAAAACGAAGCCTGTGTATTACAGTGTAATTCGACACTAAATTTAATGTGTGGGGGTCTCGAGGCATTGTACCGAGCAGAGCGAAAGGGCTAGACAAAGGAACAAAGAAGCAACGGGGAGCTGAAAACTTGAAATGTATTCAAGTTGAATTGATCCACTGGAGACAGGGTGGAAAAGTACATTAGAGACAGTAGGAACTGCAGATGCTGGAGAATCCGAGATAACAAGGTGTGGAGCTGGATGAACACAGCAGGCCAAGCAGCATCAGAGGAGCAGGAAAGCTTGACGTTTCGGACGGAGACCCTTCTTCAGAAATGGGGGAGGGGAAGAGGGTTCTGAAATAAATAGGGAGAGAGGGGGAGGCGGATAGAAGATGGATAGAGGAGAGGATAGGTGGAGAGGAGGCGGACAAGTCAAAGAGAAGGGGATGGAGCCAGTTAAGGTGAGTGTAGTTGGTGGGGGTAGGGAGGAGATAGGTCAGTCCAAGGAGGACATACAGGTCAAGGGGGCGGGATGAGGTTAGTAGGTAGGAGATGGGGGTGTGGCTTGAGGTGGGAGGCGGGGATAGATGGGAGGAAGGACAGGTTAGGGAGGCGGGGACGAGCTGGGCTGGTTTTGGGATGCGGTTGGGGGAGGGGAGATTGTGAAATCCACATTGATGCCATTGGGCTGCAGGGTTCCCAAGCAGAATATGAGTTGCTGTTCCTGCAACCTTCGGGTGGCATCGTTGTGGCACTGCAGGAGGTGCAGGATGGACATGTCGTCTGAGGAATGGAACGGGTAGTTCAAATGGTTCGCAACTGGGAGGTGCAATTGTTTGTTGCAGAGCGGTTCCCAAGCTTCCGCTTGGTTTCCCTGATGTAGAGGAGGCCACAACAGGTACAGCGGATGCAGTATACCACATTGGCAGATGTGCAGGTGAACATCTGCTTGATGTGGAAAGTCTTCTTGGGGCCTGGGATGGGGGTGAGGAAGGAGGTGTGGGGGCAGGTGTAGCACTTCCTGCGGTTGCAGGGAAAAGTGCCAGGTGTGGTGGGACTGGAGGGGAGTGTGAAGCGGACAAGGGAGTCACGGAGAGAGTGGTCCCTCCGGAAAGCAGACAAGGGTGGGAAGGGAAAAATGTCTTTGGTGGTGGGGTCGGATTGCAGATGGCGGAAGTGTCGGAGGATGAGGTGCGGGCTTGGGGAACGATGAGGTTGGAGGCGGTGGGTGGGAGGTCACCTGAGGTGATGGCCGCTCACGCTTGGACATTGAGCAGTTTTTCCGCCGCCTCTGCCTCCATGCTTACTTCTTCAACCGTGAACCTAACCCTCCCTCTACCGACCCCTTCTCCAGCCTCCAACACAAGCCCTCCTCCTGGATACCACCCCAAGGCCTCCAACCCTCCCTCGACCTCTTCATCTCCAACTGCCGTCGAGACATCAATTGCCTCAACCTCTCCACCCCTCTCACCCACTCCAACCTCTCCACCGCAGAACATGCAGCCCTCCGCTCCCTCCGCTCCAATCCCAACCTCACCATAAAACCCACGGACAAGGGAGGCGCAGTTGTAGTATGGCGCACTGACCTCGACATTGCTGAGGCCAGGCGCCAACTCTCCGACACCTCCTCCTACCGCACCCTGGATCATGACCCCACCCCCGAGCACCAAACCATCATCTCCCAAACCATCCACAACCTCATCACCTCAGGTGACCTCCCACCCACCGCCTCCAACCTCATCATTCCCCAAGCCCGCACCGCCCGCTTCTATCTCCTTCCCAAAATCCACAAACCTGAATTCCCTGGTCGACCCATTGTCTCCGCCTGCTCCTGCCTCACCGAACTTATCTCCACCTACCGCGACTCCATTCTCTCCCCCTTGGTCCAGGAACTCCCTACCTACGTCCGTGACACCACCCATGCCCTCCACCTCCTCCAGAACTTTCAATTCCCTGGTCCCCAACACCTCATTTTTACTATGGACGTCCAGTCCTGATACATCTGTATTCCCCATGCAGATGGCCAAAAGGCCCTCCGCTTCTTCCTGCCCCGCAGACCTGACCAGTCCCCCTCCATTGACACCCTCATCCGCTTAGCCGAACTCGTCCTCACCCTCAACAACTTCTCTTTCAATTCCTCCCACTTCCTACAGACAAAGGGGGTGGCCATGGGTACCCGCATGGGACCAAGCTATGCCTGCCTCTTTGTAGGTTACGTGGAACAATCCCTCTTCCGTACCTACACTGGCCCTAAACCGCACCTCTTCCTCCGTTACATTGATGACTGTATCAGCACCGCCTCGTGCTCCCATGAGGAGCTCGAACAATTCATCCACTTCGCCAACACCTTCCACCCCAACCTTAAGTTCACCTGGACCATCTCTAACACCTCTCTCACCTTCCTGGACCTCTCTGTCTCCATCTTGGGTAACCACCTAGAAACCGATATCCATTTCAAGTCCATCGACTCCCACAGCTACCTAGATTACAGCTCCTCCCACCCACCTTCCTGCAAAAATGCCATCCCCTAGTCCCAATTCCTTCGCCTCCGCCGCATCTGCTCCCAGAATGAGGCATTCCACTCCCGTACATCTCAGATGTCCTCATTCTTCAAGGACCGCAACTTCCCCCTCCCCCGCAGTGGTCGAGAACGCACTTGACAGTGTCTCCCGCATTTCCCGCAACTCATCCCTCACACCCCGTCCCCGCAATAATAACCAAAAAAGAATCCCCCTCGTCCTCACGTACCACCCTACCAACCTCCGGATCCAATGCATCATCCTCCGACACTTCCGCCATCTGCAATCCGACCCCACCACCAAAGACATTTTTCCCTCCCTGCCCTTGTCTGCTTTCCGGAGGGACCACTCTCTCCGTGACTCCCTTGTCCGCTCCACATTCCCGTCCAGCCCCACCACACCCGGCACTTTTCCCTGCAACCGCAGGAAGTGCTACACCTGCCCCCACACCTCCTCCCTCACCCCCATCCCAGGCCCCAAGAAGACTTTCCACATCAAGCAGATGTTCACCTGCACATCTGCCAATGTGGTATACTGCATCCGCTGTACCCGTTGTGGCCTCCTCTACATCGGGGAAACCAAGCGGAAGCTTGGGGACCACTTTGCAGAAAACCTGCACTCGGTTCGCAACAAACAATTGCACCTCCCAGTGGCGAACCATTTCAACTCCCCCTCCCATTCCACAGACGACATGACCACCCTGGGCCTCCTGCAGAGACACAATGATGCCACCCGAAGGTTGCAGGAACAGCAACTCATATTCTGCTTGGGAACCCTGCAGCCCAATGGTATCAATGTGGATTTCACAAGCTTCAAAATCTCTCCTCCCCCAACCGCATCCCAAAATCAGCCCAGCTCGACCCCGCCTCCCTAACCTGTTCTTCCTCTCACCTATCCCCTCCTCCCACCTCAAGCCGCACCCCCATCTCCTACCTACTAACCTCATCCCACCCCCTTGACCTGTCCGTCCTCCCTGGACTGACCTATCTCCTCCTTAGCTCCCCACCTACACTCACCTTTACTGGCTCCATCCCCACCTCTTTGACTTGTCTGTCTCCTCTCCACCTAACCTCCCCTCTATCCATCTTCTATCCGCCTCACCCTCTCTCCCTATTTATTTCAGAACCCTCCTCCTCTCCCCCATTTCTGATGAAGGGTCTAGGCCCGAAACGTCAAGCTTTCCTGCTCCTATGACGCTGCTTGACCTGCTGTGTTCATCCAGCTCTAGACCTTGTTATCTTGGAAAAGTACATTGTTGGGGATCTACCCTTAACAGCGAAACTGTTAGTGAAGAAAGGTAATCTTTAAACATCCTGTAAGTGAAAAGGGGGACAGGATTTCAATAAATGATAACCGAAAAACTTAAAATTATGGTCAGAGGAGCATGGAAACACAAACCTTATGAGCAGCAGTAGACCTTGCGAACCTTGAAGCTTTTCTGCCATTTAAATATTCATGGCTGATCATCCAATTGCGTTCCCTATTCCCACTTTCTCCCCCATACCCTTTGATCCTTTTATCCCTAAGTAATATATCTCACTCCTTCTTGAGAACATTCAGTGTTTTAGCCTCAGTCACATTCTGTGGCAGAGAATTCCAAGCTTTACTTGGTGAAGAAATTTCATTTCATTTCAGTCCTAAATAGCCTACCCTAATCCTGAGACTATGAGCCCTGTTTCTGGACTCCCTGGTCATCAGGAATGTCCTACACGCGTTCATTGTGTCTAGTCGGATACTGCAGTGGATGTAATCCTAACCGATTCAGTCTGTTTTCGTTACGTCAGTCCTGAATCCCAGGAAGCAGTCTGGTAAATCTTTGTTGCTCCCTTTGTAGCCAGAACATCCTTCCTCTGATAAAGGTACCAAAAGTGCACGTAGTACTCCAGAAGTGATCTCACCGGGGCCCTGTAAAATTGCAGTAAGACATCCCTGCTCCTTTACTCAAAACCTCTTACTATGAAAGCCAATATACCATGTGCCTTCTTCACCTGCTAGCTCAGATGAAATTTATCAGGACTAGGGTGTATACAATTTCCTTTGGGATAGTAGGAGCTGCCGATGCTGGAGTCTGACATAACAAGGTGTGGAGCTGGATGAACACAGCAGGCAAGGCAGCATCAGTGGAGCAGGAAAGCTGACATTTCAGGTCTGAACCCTTCTTCAGAAATGGGGGAGGGAAAGGGGGCTCTGAAATAAACAGGGAGGCGGTGATAGGAGATAAAAGGTACTGCAGATGCTGGAGAATCCGAGATAACAAGCATGGGGCTGGATGAACACAGCAGGTCAAGCAGCATCATAGGAGCAGGAAAACTTGACGTTTCGGGCCTAAACCCTTCATCAGAAATGGGTGGATAGTGGAGCAGATAGTTGGGAGAGAAGACGGACAGGTCAAGGAGGTGGGGAAGAAGCTTGACCTGTCCGTCTTCTCTCCGACCTACCTGCTCCTTCCTGCTCACTGACCAACCCCCATCCCAACTTCCTACCTACACTCACCTTTACTAGCTTCACCCCTGCCTCCCTGACCTGTCCGTCTTCTCTCCCAACTATCTGCTCCACTATCCACCTTCTATCACCGCCTCCCTCTGTTTATTTCAGAGCCCCCTTTCCCTCCCCCATTTCTGAAGCAGGGTCCAGACCCAAAACGTCAGCTTTCCTGCTCCTCTGTCTGCTGCGTTCCTCCAGCTCCACACCGTAGAATTTCCTTTGGGCCAACTTCCAATTAGTATTCGCTTCTAAATGTAGGAACTATCAAGAGTCCCGTAATGTTTAGTTGGTTTGCTTACAACACTGAAAATCAATCACTATTGCTGACAGTTTACGTGGCATTGATGATTTTCTTACCTTGTGGATGTATATTTCTAATTTCCTTTCTGTTTATTCGTCCATTTAATAAAACAGAGATCATCCTTGGTTTTGTGCTGTCACCAACATTTTAAAACAAAATGGACAGGTTTTTAAAACCTGCAGGAAAACGGTTGGAGGAATTGACGAAACGAAGTATGGAAAGCATAATTCAAGATTTGCAGCACACAGTACAATCAGAGAATCATGCATCAGATAACAGCAAACACAAAGTTGAAGATGACGACTTTCAATCAAAACGTCTAGGAAGAAAACTGGAAATAATTGGAAAACAGCAACTGAAAATCTTGGCAAAACAATTTGTGGATGAAACAGATGTGACTGAACTGTTCAGCGGTGGGCATGGAAGTGTTGATGACAGGTCAGGCAATGTCATTGACAGTAGCTGCCAGGGTGAACTTACTTCAACAGAGACAGGAGTTGGTAAGTATTTTGTATTCATGTCTCATTACACTATAAAATTCCAATTCCAAAATATAAAAACGCTGAGAGAGTCAGGAAAGAAACATTTTTGAAGTGCTTTCGAAAGTTGGTCCACTTGAGGAAGCAGTCTTTCCAGAAACCGAGAACACACAGATAAAAAATTCTCGAATCTGAATCAATTTGTTGAAGGTCCATGTGATAATTCAGGATTCTAAGACAGATCCCCTCACAGCATTCCACGGGGCTAACTTTATTATTTACTTATTGAATGTTGGCATTGCTGACTGGACCAATATTTATTGTCCAGCCCTAATTGTCATTGAATATGGTGCTGGGTATCTCTCAATATCTCATTCCACTGGCAAGCCATCCAATGTAAGGACTAAGGGAAACTCCTCTGCAGGCTACTGATGTCTGCCACAGACAACTATTTAGGGCTGACTGAGGTTCTCCCCAAAATATGGAAACTGCAGCACAGAATAAGACATAGACCAACTTTAGAAAACATTTCAAAAATGTTTCCATCCTAATGTACCTGGCCCAATTCATTACCCTTTTTTTTGCCTTGTTCCTCACAGTTATGGCAGAAATTTGTGGGTCAGTAAGATCAAAATCTTCAACTTCTTCATATTTTTAAGCATGGTTCATATTGTGTACCATTGCCTCTTCAGGGCCAAATTATAGCACTTGGTGAAACTTCCTGTTTTGAGTATTAAATAGCATTAACTTTATGAATAACTTGTGTTTGTTGATTACTGTGTCTGATACATGTCTTTATTCCTTGGCAGAAACTCAAAATGAAAATGTAACAGATGAACTCAAGAAAAAGCTCCAGAATGTATTTCAACAAGGAAAAGTCCCATTTCATGTCAGAACATTGACTGTTTGTGGCTATAGGAGTGCTGGGAAAACAACTCTACTGCGTAGATTACTGAATGAATCCTTTCGAGAGGATGAACCCATAACTGACGGCATACGGATTGGACAGATAGATATTGAAAACTGGGAGAAAAAGTTAGGTAAGTATTCAGTTAGAGTCTATGACAGGTTTGAATTCGCTCAATAGTCAGACTGAACCAAAATGGAATGTAGGATATTGCAATGTAGTAATTTGATAAATAATCTCATTATAGTGCTGTGCAGAAAAGGAGTGGCTAGAAACTGATATGTTAAGAACAGTGTGTGAAATTTGCATGTTGTTTTCTTTTAGTGGTGACTCAATGAAATGTTATTCCCCATTTTGTGGTAACTCTATGGACAAGATCTTCCTCTTGGGCTACAGGATCACTGTAAGCATAGGGAAACATGTCTTGTTCCAACTGCTTTTTTATTCTTTATTCATTCACGGGATGAGGACGTCACTGGCTAGGCAGCATTTATTGCCCATCCCTAATTGCCCAGAGGGCAGTTAAGAGTCAACCACATTGATGTGAGTCTGGAGTCACAGGTAGGCCAGACCAGTTAAGGATGGCAGTTTCCTTCCCTAAAGGCTTGTTGTTCTGTTGACCAGGTGGTTCCTTGAGTCTGTTGTATCACTCAGTAAGATTGTAGCTGATCTGGCCTTGACCTCAACTCCACTTCCCCACTTGTTCCTCTGAACCATTGACTTCCCTATATTTTAATAATCTGACTGATACAGTCTTCAAGATATTCAATGATTCAACCTCCACTGTCCTTCGAGGGAATAAATTCCAAAGTCCTCGGAAGAAGAAATTCTTCCTCATCTCCATATTAACTTGGTGAGTCCTTATCAAAAGCTATGGGCTAGATTTTACCAGCTGCTGAGGGACAGGCTAGGAGTAAGATGGGGTGTCTGTAAAATCGCGAGGAAAGGTGGGAGGTAGAGTGCATGTGGCATTCCCACCACCTCTAACATCTTACCAGCTGCGGAAAGACCATCTGTGAACCCTGGTTTTATTTTCCACCAGAGCTGTTGACATGTCACCTCATCAAAGGCTTTCTTGAAATCTAAGTACAGTACATCCACTGGTACCTCTTAATCCAGAGCACATGTTACTTCTTCAAAGAACTCTAATACATTGTTTAACCTTGATTTCCTTTTCACAAATCATGTTAATTGTGCCTGATTATTTTGAATGCTTTGAAGTGTTAAGCTATAACATCTTTAATCATAGCTTCTAATATTTTTTCCTGTGACCCATGTAGTTTCCTGCTTTCCGTCCCCTACTCATTTTGATTTGATTTATTTGTAAGATTTATTTAATTTATTTGTTTTCATGTTTCATGAAAACATACACATGTTTTCATGCGTATAAAGCAGAAGTTGACCACCCTCTGAGAACGAAAACCAAAACACCCGAAGAGGAGCACCTCGCCCTATAATCTGTAAAAAGGAGTGTGAAAAGTGGTGTAACCTGCCTTTCAGAAATTCCTAGTGGTTAAATAAAATAAAATTCTGCCACTCACTTTACAATTTATTTATCTAACTCTTACAGTGAACAAATTAACTAAACTATCAGCAAACTAAATAAACCTCTTCTAACTACTGACCATTCCCGAATAAAATAAGGTTCTAATAGAATTAGAATTCTTTTCCAATAAAAAGAAGTCCCACTTATATAAAATAAAAATAGAATTTAGTCTTTCGAAACTACAGCCAAGTTACATGCCTATTGGAATGCTGTGTGTCTTCTCCGTCAATTCCTCTGTCAGAAATGCCTTCTCTGTTGATTCTTCTGTCAGAAATGTTAACAAGTTGTGCCATGGGTCCCATTGTTATCTAGATGATGCTTTATCTAAGACATAGAGGAGTCAGTGAGAACCAGTGATTATCTCTTGAGAACTGAGGAATGTTAACTCTCGCGGGTGGCAGTTAATTCTCCTGCTTTGTCTGACTTCCCCCTTTTTATTCCGTTGGTGACATATCAATATTTTTTACAATAGGATTGGTTCTATGTTGTCAAGATTTAAATTTAATTGGCTTTTGGCTTTTGATATCTAAGTGCCTGGTTAAAATTGATTGGCTAAATTGAAAACATGTTGTTTTGGTAAAAATTGTTACTTGGCCTGCTAACTGTATGGCCTTTCGATACAAAGATTTCAATTCAGGTGCTCTCTGTGTACTTGCAAACTTTCATGCTGCTGCTCACAGACATCCATTTCAAATTTCTAAGCATTAAAAACATCATCTTTTAAAGGGACCACGCAATGCTTTCCCCCAGCATTTTACAAACACCAAATTCTAACTTCCTGCCTCCCAATCAATAAGTACTCTACCTACTTTGCAACAGTACCTTGCACCGAAATAGAGAGAAGATTGTTGTATAGTGTCACCACTCTCCTGCACCGTCTTGAATCACAGAAAAATAAACCAAAACATAGAATATAAAGGCAGAAAAATGAAGAAATAAAGAAAGTGTCCAATTTTATAGTCCCTCTTGTAAAGTGTTCCATCGACGAGCTCTCTTCGATGCACCGTCATGGGAACAAAAGTCCCCACACTTTGGCACCATCTCACCTCTACTGATGCCGTTTTGAGTAAGAAAGCTACATTCACTGAATCAGAGAATCCCTACAGTGTGGAAGTAGCCCTTTCGGCCCACCGAGTCTACACCAACCCTCCAAACAGCATCCTACCCAAACCTAGCCTGCACATCCCTGGATACTATGAACAATTTTATCGTAGCCAATCCACCTAACCTGCACATATTTGGTTTGTGCAAGGAAACCCATACAGACACGGGCAGAACGTGCAATCTCCACACAGACAGTCACCCAACAGTGGAATCAAACCAGGTCCGTAGCGCTGTGAGGCAGCAGTGCTAACTACTGAGCCACTGTGCTGCCCTAATTATATTTTGCATTTAATGTAACCTTCCCCAAACTTAAAGAATTCTGGAAAATTGGAAGTTACACATCAACTGTCTCATTAGCCACTTTTGTTGAGGCCCTAGGATGAAGTCCACCAAAACTCTTATCACTATTTTTTATAACCTCTAGCCTTATCTGTTGAGATTCTCTTGGATTTGTACTTTGTATCCCTTCCTGTCGCAGTGGGTTTTTTATTACCCATATTGACACCCTTCTCTCTTGCATTGTCTCTGCTTTTTGATTGACCACATCTGCTCAACTTTGATCACCTGCCCCAACTATTTAGTTTAAGATTCTCTTTCTACTTCCCTAGTTATAAAACTCGCTAGAACTATGGCCCCAGCATGGTTTAGGTGTAGACTATTCCAATGGTATAGTCCCAACTTTCCCCTGTACTGGTGTCAGAACCCCACAGACTAGAAGCCACTTCTCCCACACCAGTCTTTGAGTCATTTCTTTCATTTCTCTAACCTTATTTGCTCTGTGCCAATTTTCATATGGCTCACGTAATAATCCAGAAGTTATATTTGAGATTCTGCTTTCTATCTAGCTCCTCATAGTGACCATTTTAAAACCTCTTTTCTCCTTCTGCATATGTCATTGGTGCCAATATGGACCACAATGACTGGATCCTCTCCCTCTCTATCAGAGTTCTTCTTCAGGTCTGAGCAGACATGGGATGGCATGGGGCAAACAATGCACCTTCTGTATTTTCACTTTTTGTGATAATGAAAGGTGTCAATTCCCTTCACCGTACCATTCCCTACAATTGCTATATTGCTTTTTACTCTCCCTATCTTGCCATGGGTTAGTTAGCTAATCCATCCTGCAGCTCCTACTCTCATTCAAATAAGCTGAAAGAACCTCAAACCTGTAGGTTCATTGTAAGGGTTGAGGCTCCTGCCCATTGGGTAACCTTACCCGTCTCAGCTGCAGCTTCTCTACTCTGCCTGTGACTGTGGATCAAATCAGAAGATCCTATCCTAAGAGCCTTGACAGTCTGCTGGTGCAAAATATCCAGGAAACTTTCCCCTTTCCTGATGTGTCTCAGTGTCTATGACTCAGGCTCCAGTTTATAAAATCTAAGCCAAATTACTGTATCCACAGATGGTTCTTACAGGTGTGTTTTCCCTGGATCACACCAGCATTCACGCGCTCCTACATCTCGCAGCCACAAAACATCATTCTCTGTAACCTCCTGCAGCTTCCTTAGCCTCCCTCAAAGCAGTGGGCAGCCTCTTACTCTCCCCAGACCCATCTTGCAGTCTTCTCTCACCACAACTCTCCTGCCACCTGCCAACTTCACCCTATCCCACAGATACTCCTGATCCTGGCCTCGCTAAATGCAGCCCTTTGTGACCCCTCACTGCTTTCAAGTTCTCTCCTAACTGCCTAATGCCCCTCCACTTACAGATTCTTGTCTCCTTCTCGTGAGCTTATGAGCAGCTAGTGTGGCAGAGAACTGACCACCGATCATCCATGCTTGACTAATAAGTCTTCAAACTTTGAAGTAAAAAGTCAGATGATGCTGGAAAGCTGTCTTTTAAGGGCACCTGGGATATTAATATTGGTGTGTAATCCCAGATGGCTTTACATTTGAAACATAAGCACATCTTTTTTTCTTTCCTGATGTGATTGACCTGCTGTGCATTTTCTAACATTTTCTGTTCCAAATTTAGATATCCAGCTTTTTCATTTTTTTCCTCCTTTATTATGAATCGTTCTAATTTCTCACAATTTTGTATGACCTCAGGCAATGTTTCTTCTTCTGTTGCTTCAGTCAGATGTAAATAATGCAGCCAATGTCTGAACCTACGGATTATTTGAATGTGTATTCACTGAGCAAACTGACGTGATATTCTAAACATGTCATTAATCATTTTCAAAATATGTCTTTTCTTGCACGTAAAGATAATCCAAGTGATGATCTAACGACTGCAATCGCATCCTGTGTTTTAAATTCTGACAAAAAAAACCCCGAAAGTAAGTAAACTTATATGGATTGTCTTTTATTAAAACTATAAAAAAATGTATTTAATGGGAAATAAATACATTGTAAAGTTTGAGAAGATTTGTAGCTCGGGTTGTGGATGAGGTTATAGAAATGCTCACCGAGCCAATGGGTTTGGTTGCAAACATTTCGTCATCCTGCTAGCTAACATCGTCATTGTGCGTCCAGTGAAGCGTTGGCGTTCTGTCCCGCTTGTTATTTATATGCCTCAGTTTGTTGGAGTGTTTGGTACCATTTCCGGTTCTGTTTCTCAGTGGTTTGTACACAGGGTCTAATTCAATGCGTTTGTTGGTGGAGTCCAGTTAGAATACCAGGTCTCCAGGAATTCCCTGGAATGTCTCTATTTGGCTTGTGCATTTATGCATGTGCTGTCTCTGTCTAATTCGTGTGCCTCTTTGTCTATGTGTAGTGAGACAAGTGAGAATTGGTTGTGTCTCTTGGTGGCTAGTTGGTGTTCGTGTATCCATATTGAAAGTTTCCATCCAGTTTGGCTGATGTAGTATTTCTCATGGTATTTTGTATATTACACCAGTTTTGCAGGTTTTGGGTATGGGATCCTTGACATTCGTCAGTAGCTGTTGTGGAATGGTTGTCGGTTTGTAGGCTACCCTATACCTAGAGGTCTGAGTAGTCTTGTGGTCATCTCTGAAATGTCCTTCATGTACAGTAGGGTGATAAGTGATTCTGGTCATGTTGTAGTCTGTCTTGGCAGTAATGGTGGTTTGTGGTTTTCGGGCATCTGTTCACTTTGAAGACTCCATATAGATGCTGCTGTTTGCTTTGCGCAGTTCCAAGTTGCTGCAATGTGTTGTGGCTCATTTAAACAGTGTCCTGATGCAGCTCCGTTTGTGGGCATTGGGGTGGTTGCTAGTCTAATTGAGTATCTGGCCCTTATGTGTGGTCTTTCTATATATGCCAGCCTGGAGTTCCCCGTTGTTTTTGCGTTCTACCATTACGTCCAGGAAGAGTAGTCAGTTGTTCTCTTCTTCCTTTGTGAATTTTATCCCGGTGAGGATGTGTTTATGCGTCAGTGGGTTTCTTCTAGTTCTGTGCATTTGATAATCACAAAGGTGTCATCTACATATCGGACCCAAAGTTTGGGTTGTACAGTGGGGAGTGCTGTCCATTCTAACCTTTGCATTACTGCTTCTGCAATCAGTCCTGATATTGGGAATCCCATTGGTGTTCTATTGATTTGTTTGTATATGCTGTCGTTGAAGGTGAAGTGAGTTGTGAGACACAGATCTGGTAGTTTCATGGTGGTGTCCTTATTGATACTGTTGGTGTCCTGGGGTGCCTGCCTACGTAATTCATCCAGCAGCGTGGCAATTGTCTCTTTGGCTGGGTCGATGTTTATGGATGTAAATAGTGCTGTTACATCGAAGGATATCATCGTCTCATCCTCATCTATCTTGGTGTCCTTGATAATGTTGAGGAATTCTTGGGAGGACTGGATGGAGTGGGTAGTGTTGTCAACTAGGTATTTCAATTTCTGTTGTAGTTCTTTGGCAAGTCTATATATAGGTGTTCCTGAAGAAGGGTCTAGACCCGAAACATCAGCTTTTCTACTCCCCTGATGCTGCTTGGCCTGCTGTGTTCATCCAGCTCTACACCTTGTTATCTCAGATTCTCCAGCATCGGCATTTCCTACTATCTCCATATATGTAGGTGTGCCTGGTTGTGAGACAATGGTTCTAAGGGGGACCCCCAGTTTGTGTACCTTGGGGAGCACATAAAAGTGCTTCTATGGACTCCCCAAGGTACACAAACTGGGGGTCCCCCTCAGACCCATTGTCTCACTACCAGGCACACCTACATATAGACTTGCCAAAGAACTACAACAGAAATTGAAATACTTAGTTGACAATACTACCCTCTCCATCCAGTCCTCCAAGAATTCCTCAACATTATCAAGGACACCAGGATAGAAGAGGATGAGATGATGATATCCTTCGATGTAACAGCACTATCCATAAACATCGACTCAGCCAAAGAAACAACCGTATATTCAAACAAATCAACAGAACACCAGTGGGATTCCCAATATCCGGACTGATTGCAAAAGCAGTACCACAAGGGTTAGAACAGACAGCGCTCCCCACTATACAACCCAAACTTTGGGTCTGATGTGTAGATGACACTTTCGTGATTATCAAATGCACAGAACTAGAAGAAACCCACTGACGCATAAACACATCCTCACCGGGATAAAATTCACAAAAGAAGAAGAGAACAACAACGGACTACTCTTCCTGGACATAATGGTAGAACGCAAAAACAATGGGGAACTCCAGGCTGGCATATGTAGAAAGACCACACATAATGACCAGATACTTTACACTAGCAACCACCCCAATGCCCACAAACGGAGCTGCATCAGGACACTATTTAAATGAGCCACAACACGTTGCAGCAATCCAGAACTACGCAAAGCAGAACAGGAGCACCTATACCGAGTCTTCAAAAGGAATGGAGACCCGAAAAGCACAATCCACCGTTACCTTCGAGACAAATAACAACAGTAAGACACAACATGACCAGACTCACTAATCACCCTACCATACATCAAGGATATTTCAGAGATGACCACAAGACCACTCAGACCCCTAGATATCAGAGTAGTCCACAAACCAACAACCACCCTACGACAGCTACTGATGAAAGTAAAGGATCCCATACCCAAAACCAGTGTAATATACAAAATACCATGCAAGGACTGTGAGAAACACTACATAGGCCAAACTGGAAGAAAACTGACAATACGGATACACAAACACCAACCAGCCACCAAGAGACATGACCAATTCTTACTTGTCTCACTACACACAGACAAGGAGGGACGCGAATTCATAATCACACAAGACATGCCAGAGAATTCCTGGAGGCCTGATATCCTAAACGGAATCCCATTAACAAATACATTGAATTAGACCCTGTGTACGAACTATTGAGGAACAAAACGGGAAGTAATGCCAACCACCTCCGCAAACCGTGGCGTATAAATAACAAGCAGGACAGAACACCGACACTTCACCGGAGGCGCAATGACGATGTTACCCATCAGGGTGATGAAACTTTTGCAACCAAACCCACCAGCATGGCGAACATGTCTACAACCTCATAAATACATTCTGCTACGGATTATGTTGTTTCAGGTTATTCCCTAAAGCAATTTGGGTCTGAAAAAGAAATGTGAGAAGAGAAGTTGTGTTCTGCAGTTTTGTTATTGCACAAATTACCCTGCTTAACAATATAATGTGCACTGCACCTTCAGCACTAAATGCTCAGTCAGCAGAGAATTGACGTTGGTCCATTGTCAGAGAAAAGAGCCTCACCAGGATTTGCATGAGATTTGCTCTTTTGTCCATATGTCCTCATGTGTATAAAAGCCAGTATTTGTTCCTTAGAAGTGAGCATCACCAGCAAGGCTAGCATTTATTGCTCATCTCTAATTGCCCTTCTGAAAGTGATGAGTTGCTTCTGGAACCACTGCAGTCCATTTTGTGTGGGCTCACCCACCATGCCATAGGGGGTGAGTTCCAGGAGTTTAACCCAAGGACAATAAAGGCACAGTGATATATTTCTAGGTTAGGATGGTGAGTATCTTGGAGAGGAACTTGCAGGTGGTGGTAAGAGTATGTATCTGCTGGCCTTGTCCTCATGGATGGTAATGGTCCTGGGTTTGGAAGATCCTGTTTAAGGAATCTTGATGAATTTTTCCATAGCATTTTGTAGACTGCACATACTGCTACACTGCCACAGTGCAGTGCTGTTAGGAAGGGAGTTTGAGAACTTGAACGCAGCACCATTATAGGAACAATGATATCGATCCATCTCAGAATCGGGTGGTTGTGGGGGGGGGGTGGTGGGTAGCTTGGTGGGAAATTTGCAAGGGATGGTGTTCCTTTGAGTCTGCTGCCCTAGTTGTCTTTCCAGGTGAAAACATTTCGGGTTATGTTGTATGGAAACAGAAGGGTGGAATATGCTTTGAGTCACAAGTTATTTCTTAACCTCTAGGAACACAAACAGAGCAGAGTGGCGCTTGTTCAGGTGAAGAACAAAAGTGTGTCATTGAAGGTATGTTTATGAGCATGATTCTCAAAGAAAATCAATGTAATATTCTGTAAATTACAAGAGTAAATTGCAAACCTTAAGTTGGAATACCTGAAATACACTTCTGAAATGCTTTACCCATCAAAAATAAAGGTGACATATCCTCAAAATTAGTTACACCACTTTATGTTAAATATTTGTGCACCCATTAATTGCCTGTGGTTTTCCTGCATCTGCATATTTCCCTATTCATAAGTGTAAAATACACACATGTGGGTGTAAACATACGCGTCCTGTAACAAATACAATTCAGCCTGCACTCTTCAACAATAGACTGACGACAAATATGTAAGGAAACAATCATGTTTGGTGCTCTCGTCTCACTCTCCAATAACTTCACTGCATATTATTGCAATACTTTTCATGATAAATTCACATTTAAACTCAGACACCAGCTGACGTGGCAATAAGTGAGAGTGAGAAAAGTGAGAGGGAAAAGTCACAGAACTCCCTGTTTTAGGCCACTAAGCCAGCCTGGAAGAAATCAAAAGTGGATTGGACATTTCCTGGTGGTAAGTGCCACCAAGCTGTATAGAAATGTGTATTCATGGTCTCCGGAGGGTTTTTAAAATGTGCTAGAACTGTTTGGAATCATAGCCATGGTAACCATGGAGGGGTGTGGGGTTGGAGGCAGGAGCATTAGTACAGGATGGTATGCTTTGTCGCCCATAAGATGTGCATAAGTCTGGTCTGCTTCCCTGAAGAACTCAGGAAGGGCTGAACGTTGGAGGATGGATGCATCATGGTAGCTTTATACATCTCAGGATTGATGTGCAAAGTGCTCAAATTGTTGTCAAGCTCTAACTGGGCATTGTGAGGATAGAATCCTGTCTTGCTGACGTTGCTGTAAGCCAATGTACTGTCAGCCCTCAAAGCAATGAGAGCTCCATGGATGTTGGGGAAACCGGTAATCCCAAACATTTTGATCCAATCTCTTTGCTGGTTTCTGTGTTGGCAAAGGTGATGTTTCAACAATTCCCTGACCTCCTGGAATGACTCTTTGGCCTGGAAATTGAGGGCAGCTATGTTACTTCTGTAATCTTAAGTGGGGATGGGAAGGAGCAGTGCCACCCAGTGAGTGCATCCTCCTTGTAAGATACTTTACTTTTTACAAGCTATACATTCCTTTCTCTCTGTTCACGCAATTCTCTTCAATTTCAAATCTGCTGTCGTGAGCAATTTCCTCAAAAAAAACCCCAGTTCTTGACCTCCGTGGTCCTTGCAAATTGCATCCCATCTCAAAAGTTCTTTAACATGTTGCATGTTTCCTAATGTCCTTTGGGGAGGGAAATCTACCATCCCAACTTGGCCTGGTCTACGTGTGTTTCCAGACCCACAACAATGTGGCTGACTCTGAACTTGCCTAGAGCTCCAATTTAAAGGGTAATTACAGATGGGCAACAAATGCTGACCTTGTTCATAAATTTATATTATGCATTTAAATATGATTACATTTATCCATAATAAGAAACAGAGTTAAATTTTCACTAGGGCAGTCCATCATCTATCTGAAACTTTAAGTGAATTTTAGTGACTTCCCCTGTGATGATTAGGGGACGCTCTTTGTAATTAATCTGTGGGAAGATGGTGGGCAAAGACCCCACCACTTTTCACCTTCTCATCGGTGGGTGGGAAGACCCAGGGCGATCTTTTTTCATCCACTGCCAACTGAGGCGTATAAGTGAGCAATTAAAGTGCACTTAACCTGACATAGCTGGAATTCATCCAGTACAGGATCAGGACCTCACTTTGCCCTGCTCCCTGCAAGTAAACCCTGTCAAGTTTTCTTGCAGACTCCATGAAAAATAAGGGCCAGGGATCAGAAAGAGAGCAACTGAGAGTAATCCATTCGTTCTTGCTGCTGATCCCCTCCCTCTCCACTCCATGATCTCCACAAGCTCCACCCTTGGACCCTGTAGTGATTGTAAAAAGGTCAGCCAGGTGGACCTCACAGAATACCAGTTCCCTGATTGGGGCGATTAACGTGGTCCAATCTGGGAGCCCTGGCTGACAGACATAAACAGGAGTGTCAAAGGTTCTGTTCACTTTGAGAGCTGGCTCTGAGGAAGCCAGACCAGTGTCAAGTACTATGCATGCGTAAATAAAGGGTGACTAGGTGATGAGATACTGGCCTCTGTGGAGTTATTTCAGACCCTGTTCTGCCACATCCGTTTGAGCCAGGGTTCCTCCCTAATTCCAAGGCCATGGGTGGGTGCCATACCAGCTGCAGCTACTGCTGGCCCACTGGCACTGCTGAGTATAGAAAGGGGCCTGATTTCTGATTGTCAGTGGTGAGGACCTTTGCAACTAACATCCTTGATCCTGGGGAAAGGCTTGTCAAGTGTTTGAACTGCCACAAGATGCTATGGTAATGCAGTGTGGAGCTAGAGGAACACAGCAGGCCAAGCAGCATCAGAGAAGCAGGAAAGTTGACATTTCGGGTCGGGACTCTTCCTGAAAATGAAGGGTTCTTCTGAAGAAGGGCCCTGACCCGAAACGTCAACATTCCTCTTCCACTGATGCTGCCTGGCCTGCTGTGTTCATCCAGCTCCACAACCTTTTATCTCAGATTCT
>JAHRHZ010000032.1:3749645-3793700 GCA_024137785.1 Ginglymostoma cirratum
CAGCATCTGCAGTACCTTTTATCTCTTATACAGATATGTGAACAGTTGTCTGACTTGGTGAGTGCTTTCCAGTAGTTTATATTTAAGATTTGATTTGCAGCACCTGCAGCATTTTGCCCACAGCACAACCCCTACCGCTGCTACCCGCCAAATCCCCCCCGCATCCCCACCCCGGCCATGCAAAATAAATTCAGTGTCCAAGATCTCCAGCAGCCAAGACTGTAGAAAATAACTACAGATTCTTTTTTTGTGGTAGATGCTGTTGTGAATGAAAGCTTTGCTAAGGAGATACTGATGAAAGTGAAAGAAACCACGCAAGCACCTGAAGAGTTCTCAATATTTCGACACTATGACTTTGGAGGACATGTGGAGTATCAGCAGATGCACATGCCCTTTTTACCTAACAATGCTGTCTACCTGTTGGTTGTCAACCTAACTCTGGGATTAAATGACACACTGCCAACAAAGGAAAGGCTGCTCAGAGGACAGAAAATAATTGATGCCTGTGGATTCACTGTGCAAGGTATGTTATAGTGACATACGTCCTGTAATTGTTTTGAATGTCTGGTCTTAACCTAAATCATTGTGAATGACAATGCATAATGTTTTCAACTTTTTGAATTCCACATTTTACAAAAATGCTATTATGATGAAGAACAGAAATTAACTATTTCCCCTCTTTGAATAGTTTGTCATTTGCTTGTAAACATTGAGGGTTGAATTTTTCTGGGAGTTGATTTATTCAGAATGAGAAATAGATCCTCGTGGTTGTAAAGCATTTCTGACTAAGGCAATGCTCCGTTCCACTTGTAAATGGGGTTGACACCAAGCTGTCAGCAAAGTTAAAGTAGTGAATCAGGAGAAGTTCATGAGGAAATCCCTGGCCTGTGTGCTCCGTTCAGTAAATAGTTGTCTCTCCTTTGCATAATCAAATCAGGTGAAAGCACGAGCGATGCAATCTTCTCTCAGTCTGTGAATAACTGTCGACATTGAAAATCTTCATGTCCCTAATCCATGAAAGTAAATGAATAACTGCACAATAGTGAAGGCCTTGTTTTCTCAGTTTCTCTAGAGGTGGTGCTGCCATTATCCTTCAGCTCATTGCAAGAAACCCAACTAAAAGATATATTACTTCCCACGTCTAATGGTTAGCAAGATCAGAGGGCTAACTTACATATAATTAATAACATTTGGTTTTATTTTGTTATGAACTCATTATGAATTTTAGGGGGATGCAATGGCCCCATGTTAATATCGCTAAGCTATTAATCCAGAAACTCAGCTATGTTCTGGGGACCAGAGTTCAAATCTCGCTATAGCAGCGTGAATTTGAATTCAATAGTAATCTGGAATTTCAAATCTACTGTTGACCGTGAAACCATTGTTAATTATCGGAAAAACCCTTCTGGTTCACTAATATTCTTCAAGGAAGGAAACTGCCTCCTCACCTGGTCTGGTCTACATGTGTCTCCAGACCCACAGCAATATGGCTGACCCTCAACTGCTCTCTGAAATGGCCTAGCAAGCCACTTGGTTCAAAGGCACCAAGCCATCCAGCAATGCCAACATCTCACGAGTGAATTAAAAAAAACAGAATTTAAACAAAGTAATAGTACAACTCAAAGGTTCTGGGGCCTGAATCCTCAACATGTTAGACATAATCTCATGCCTCAACAATTGACTGAATTTTACATTCAAACATTTTTATAAGTTTGGAAGCCATGCAATTTTGCATTTACGTACATATCTAAATAGAAATCTAGAAAAAAGTATCAACACTATTACAATTAACTCAGCAACCCGCAGTTTGTCTCAACTTGTCAATTTTTAAAAAATTCATTCATGGGACAAGGGCATCGCTGGATAGGCCAGCAATTATTGCCCATTCCTAATTGCCCAGAGGGCAGTTAAGAGTCAACCACATTGCTGTGGGTCTGGAGTCACATGTTGGACGGACCAGGTAAGGATCAAAAACAAAGTTGCTGAAAAAGCTCAGCAGGTCTGGCAGCATCTGTGGAGGAGAAAACAGAGTTAACATTTCGGGTCCGGTGACGAAGGCTCACGGGACCCGAAACGTTAACCCTGTTTTCTCCTCCACAGATGCTGCCAGACCTGCTGAGCTTTTTCAGCAACTTTGTTTTTGATTCTGATTTACAGCATCCGCAGTTCTTTTGGTTTTTAGACCAGGTAAGGATGGCAGTTTCATTTCATTAAGGACATTAGTGATCCAGATCGGTTTTTCCAACAATCATGGTCATCATTAGACTCTGAATTCCAGATTTTTTTGAATTCAAATTCCACTGTCTGCCATGGCAGGATTCAAACCCTGGGTCCCCACAACATGTAACAGGTACCTATCCAACTTTCTTTTCAATTTTCTGAGACAACAGTTCCTACTGCTGCCTTTGGCAGTTTGCTCCAAATATTCACTCTGGATAAAACATTTAAATCTAAACTGGCATTTTTCCTCTATTCTCAGAGTTTAACGCTTGGTTTACTGAATTGATACAAAAATCCTTCACTATTTTATGAGGAGGGTTAACTAATGAAAAATGTATGTTCCTTTTTTAAAACTAGCAGAAAAAAGTATTTAATATCAGAATATTAATCCTTTCATTATTAATATAACATGGTGTGATTATAACCTAATCATTCAAATCCAAAAGTTTTCAATAAGAAGAATAAAATTAAACCACATAATGGGTGTATTTGAAGGTAATATTAAAACTGAAAAAAGATCGTCATCCTTCAAGTACCAACTTATATCATCATCAGAAATTATGGGATGGCTTTTTAAAATTATTTACTGGCTCGGGTAGAGATTCTTATTGCACTGAAAGCTGTTCTTTTATTAATTGAGCTGCACAATACTTCCAATTTTAGAATACCTCGACTACTGGATCGGGTGTATTTCCTCTCTCTGCAGAGATAGTAAGACTGCCCACCATGTCGTTCTAGTTGGGACGTTTGCCAATGCCTGCAAGAGTGTAAGTGTTCGTTTTTCTATTCTACGTTGAATTGAATCCCTCAGGCCTTACACTCGCGTTCTCCTGGATTTACTGTGGCCACAGGAGTCTTGTCCATCAGATGTTTTTCTCCAGGTGGCCCAACGTCACCCGATTCCAATCAGCTCTTTGCCTGAGCAGTGTTGGGCGTCTCATCCAACCCTGTCCCAGGCAGGACAGAAATCCCACCCACAAAAGCTGCCAGTCAGTCAGAATACAACACTGGCATCACCACCAGGTGCAGTGACCACTGACAGTATTGCAGTGGGGCCTTCACCAGGAATCGCGCGTCGATCTCTGAGGAGAGTCGAGTGTAGGTGGGTGGCAGCTGAAAGCTCGGGGGTCGGAAGCGAGGGGATGGACAGCTTCTTATGGGTCACCCCTTCCCAATGTCAGATCAGTTGATCGGGCACTGAGTACACATAAACAAGGACTCCCTGCAACAATCCCTTCTAATAGGGCACTGGCAAACTCACCAGGGTTTTCTGGGCTACATCTCTGGGTGGTGAGCTGGTTGAATACCAGCAGCGGTGGCATGAGGTCCTTGAGTAATTACGTCAGGATCTCAATTGCCCTTTGGAAAGGAAGGCTCCCCACAAGCCCTCCTGCCACAAACTTAATAGGTGGGAAGCCAGATATCCATTCCACAACTTTGTGCCCCATCACACAGTTCCCAGCTCTAGATTGGCCTTGACAGTGGTGATGGATTGGTTGGTGCAGCATTGGATTCTGCTCATGGTCTGTGCAAGGAATGAGCTTAAATGTCCCTCCCTGTTGCATGCTTTCTTCTTTTGATATCAATTCATGAGATTAAGAGGAAATTGTGGAAGGAGAGACAGCGGGCGGTATTTAATACCCTACATCTGGTTGATTTGATAGCGAAGAAATTTAATTCAATGGAAGGTTAATAGATTGGGACCCAGGACCTTCCTACTCGACCCCAGCCCCAATTAAATCCCTCCCACTAATGAAGGCTCTTAAGGGAGCAATTTAAATAGCAGGCCTTCCCAAAATAAGATAATTCTGTCTTCAATAGACACTAGGCCCATAGACTTGAATGTTCTTCTTTATTAACATATTTTTCTGATAAACTTGTTCAGAGATATTATTCCAATCTCTGGTGCAGGTGAGACTTGAACCTGGCTATCTCAATCCAGGGACATGACCACTCCGCCACAAGAGGGCCTCCTTCCCTAATTACCATTTTTATTCCTGATTCTGCTTTATTTTCTCTTGCAGCCTCCCTTTTATGTTCCCCCAGTCACCTGTGGTTTTTATATTTATAATTTTTGTCTTTTTTTATATTTTTAAATATAGTGAAACTGAAAAAAGACACCATTGTGAATAAACTTTATATATATCTGTTTTCCACCACCTGGAAATCACTTGTCTGGTCAATTGTGTATTAACAAGCAAAATCTCTTAAGGGCAATGCTGACATCAGAAAAGTGAGGGAAGAGGGTAGGGAGAGAAGGAGCGGACTAAATCTAAATGGAGTTGGAGGTGGAAATAAAATTTCCATCCTCTGTGGTGCCCAGCACTCTCTAAAGGCTTTGAGAGCATGGGCAGACACCATGTGCTCTCTCTTTAATGACACCCAGGCTTGAGCAGAACCATGGAAGAGGGCCAGGCAGTCAGCAGAGATGAACCCCCTCCGCACCCTGCTGCCTGAACCTGTTTACAGCTACTCTGGCCAAAACGCTGCATCGTAGAGTTATGCAGCGCGGAAACAGACCCTTTGGTCCAACTCATCCACACTGATCAGTCCTAAACTGTTCTACTCCCTTTTGCCAGCATTTGGCCTATATCTCTTTAAACAATTTCTAGTCATGTACCCATCCAGATGCCTTTAAAATGTTGAGGTACCACCTCTTCTGGCAGCTCCATACACCCACCACCCTCTGTGGGAAAAGTTGCCCCTCATTGTCCCTTTTTAATCTTTCTCCTCTCACCTTAAACCTGTGCCCTCTAGTTTTGGACTCCTCCACCCTGGAAAGACCTCAGCTATTCACCCAATCCATGCCCCTTATGATTTTATAAACCTCTATAAGGTCACCCCTCAGCCTCCAACACTCCAGGGAAAATAGCCCTTGCCTATTTAGCCTGCCCTTGTAGCTCAAACGCTCCAATCCTGGCAGCATCCTTGTAAATACTTTCATCTCTGAACATCTGCACTTGTGAAATGAGAAGAGCTTTAGGTATTTTGTCCAGAAACATTTTGACGGACTTCTGGAACAGGTGGGATTTGAGTGCAGGTCTCCTGGCGCAGAGACATGATCAGTGCACCACAAGAGCCTAGCGTTGAATGTTATGTTTTTACTGAACTGGCTGCAAAAGTGTCGATGCATTGGCTGTACACTTCCAAAATTCCAGAAAGATTCCAGATTTTTGGAGAGCTAAAACTAAAAATGCAACACTTCTATTCAAGAACGAAGGGAGAAAAAACAGGAATCTATAAGTCACTCAGCCTGAAACCTATCATAAGGAAAATACTTCGATCCATTAGTAAAGAGGTAATGGTAGGATTTTTAGAAAGTCTTAAACATATTGTTTCCATCAGATTTCATCATGTGAAAGGAAAATTGTACTTGTGTCTTTGATACATGGTGGATAAAGGAGCACCTGTAAATGTGATATACTTGGATTTGCAAAAGTTGTTCAAAAGAAAAGCACATGGAGCGTTAATACACAAGAATAAAGCTGGTGACATTGGGATTGACATGTTAGCAAGGATAATGCATTTGTTAGCTAACAGAATGCAGAGTTAGACTAATGAGTCATTTTTGGATTGCTAATATGTAACCAGTTGAGTGCCACAGGGTGTAGTGCTCTATGCTCAACTGTTGGCAATCTACTGCAATGAGTTTGATGAAGGGCCAAATGTACAGTTATTAACTTTGCTCATGACACAAAGATGAGTAGGAAAGCAAATTGTGAAGAGGTCAGAAAGGCAAAAGTTTTGGCAGTTGGATAAAAATGTGGGAGAACCTGGGAACTTGTTCACTTTGGCAGAAAGATTGGAAACACAAGATATTACTAAATGGAGAAAAATTACTGAAGTCCATGGTACAAAGTGATCATGATATCCTATTACTTGAATCCTATTACTTAATATCCTATTACTGTAGGTACAGCAAGTGATAGGAAAGGGAAAGGAAATGTTGGACTTTATTGAAAGAGAAACAGCGTGTAAAAATAGGGAAGTTTCAACATAGCTGCTCAGAGCTACTGAAATTATAATTGGAGTACTGTGTACAATTTAAGTTCCAATGTAATTACAAGCAGTTCAGGCAGAGTTCATAGATATCTGGGATGAAGCTGTTGTCTTATTAGTAAAGGTGAAGCACCTTTGCAGTTTAAAAGAATGAGAGAAGAAATATATAACATTTTGATGGGACTTGACAGAATGCTGAGAGGATCTTGCCCCTTGTGAAGGAATCTAGAACTACTTTAAAAATATGGAGTCCCCCATTTAATTTGGAGGACTTCTGTCTCTGGGAATGATTGATGTTTGGAGTTCTCTCCCCAGAATGTGGTGAAGGCTTGGTTACTGAATGTCTTCAAGACTGAATTAGACAGATTTTTGGTCAATAAAGGAGTTAAGGATGAGAGGAAAGAAAGTGGAGTGAAACCACAATCAGATCAGCTATGATACTATTGAATAGCAGAGCTGGTTTGAGGTGCCTAATGGTCTCCTTCTGCTACCATTTCCTATGATAGTAATTACAACTGAAGTCTAAAAGTTTATTCGGGGTAGCTGTTCATTCGAACATTTTACTTGAATATAGCTTTGATAAAGGCTTGGTCATTCATAGAACCATGTAAAATACAGACTTAATTTGTACTAGCAACGTTAATTGTTTTTGCGCAGATACAAAATTCTAACAGTTAACATCTGAAATATTGCTGGAATAAGAACAATTGTAACACAAGGCAAATCAGATCTTTAAGTCTTTAAATATTCTAGCACTAATGGCAGAGCATGTCCTGTGCATATTCCACTCAGTTATGCAAGACATAGAGCAGTTGAACCAATATTCATTAAAGTAAGTGGTTCTTGTTTGATCAGAAACCTTCATGGTCATTCCGAAAAAAATCCCCTTCTCAAATAAACCTAAAATCAACTTAAGCGAGTGATTGTTAGATTCTGAACTGTTTCTGAGGCTCAATTACTGTACTAATTTGAAACTGGTATGTAAACCTCTATTGGTACACTGAATTGCTTTGTGAATTACCATATCACCCAAGTGCAACATTCATTCTCTTTTCCATTTCCGTTGTACCTCAATGTGAATTTCCCCAATCTCAGTTGCACAGGTCTTTATATTTAAGTGCATTGTGTACATTTTTAGACTCATTGTTAACTGTGAGGGAATGAAACCATTTTGCTGCTTCTTTTCCTGGGTAAGCAAGCCGTGTATTTCAACATAACAGCTTCACTGAAATAAGAATACAGTGGAGAGATGATTTATTCTTGGTGTTTCCATACTCCAAAATGCATTTTTTATTCTTCGTCACATGGAATGTGATTATCATTGGCAAGGGCAGTTAAGAGTGAGTTACATTGTTGTTGGTCTGGGTCACATGTAGGTCTGTTTACATAATTTCTTTCCTAAAGACCACTGGAGAACTACACAAGTTTTCTGGCAATTGTTTCTCCGTCTTAGTTAATTACTGAGACAAATTTCAAATTCCAGATTGAATTTAAATTCCACCAGGTGCCATGGTGAAATTTGAGCCTATGTGCCCTTGTGCTGTAGCCTGGGCCTCAGGACTACTAAACCAGTAACGTTGTAATGTAGTGGTAATCTTCCTTTTTGATGTGCATTGTCAACTGTCTAATTCCTCCAGAAGTATCTATACATTTACACTTTGGTGGAATTCAATGTTCTTCAATATTTTCACTTGCCTTTGTGTTTTGAACTTTATTGGCAGAAAATGGGTTGAGAATATAAATGGCATTATTATTGATCCATATTTTAATTCTTTGTTCCAGCAGTAATTTATTGTAAACAATCATTTGATTTGGATGGTTCTGGGTATCATGAGAAGTAGTTGAGGCAAATAGAAGGAATGGCTTTAAGGCTGTGCTTCCCAAACCTTTTACCTTTGTGACCCAGTTTTGAGACTTAAAAATGATTGAGACTCCTCAAAGAGAACTGAAAATTGGAGGGTTGGTTAAATCAAGGACAGAACTGCCAATGACAAGGTGGCTATTGCTGCTCACAACCCAAAATTTCAGTTTGCAGCCCCACTTGGTGTCACAACGACTAAACTCCCCCCACCCACCCCCATCTATGGGAAGCTCAGCTTTCAGGGGAAGCTAAATAAGCACATGGGGGAGAAAGAAAGAATATACTGATACAGTTAAATAAGTTAGGATGAGGCTCAAATGAAGAACTAAGACTGGCATTGAGTAAATTGGGCGCATGGCCTGTTTCTGTGCTGCAAAGTTAAGCAAATCTAGTCCATTCTCAAAAGATGGAATCTGACTGTAATTATTATCACATTGTTCTTCAGTCTTATGTTGTTTTTCATTTTATTTAACATAATTTAAATGTTCTTATTTCGTCACTTTTATCTTTAGGCTGAAGAGGCTATGAATACCATTTATAGTTACCTTCACAAACATTTCCCAGCTGGTGTACTTCATGATCAGAAATTTATTGTTGACAACTCTGTTGACCATGACCAGGGAGCTGGATACTCTAAGCTACGTTCAACCATAGACACGCTTTCGAGACAAGTAGCATTTGAAGACAACATTGTTTTACATCATGCAAAATTGTACTACCATATTCTCCACTCTACTGAGAAATACCTGCTGTGTTCAGATCTGTATTTACCATGGTACAAGATAATGGGCTGTCCCCAAGGAATAGAGGTGAACAATGCTGAGAAAATGCATCAAGTACAGGCAGCACTACAAGTCTTGAACTGCATGAAATTTGCTTACTATTCGGATCCGATCTTGGTCTTGGATCCTCAATGGCTTATTGATCTCATGGCAGCTATGATTCCAATCAACTGTCTGTCACCACCGACTATACAAACTGCACCACTTCCAATTCACCGTGAGTGGATGAAACTAGTCAACACTGGAAAATTTTCAGAAGATCTCCTGCAATATATTTGGCCGAAAGAAACACTTAAGCTTAAGGATGAGTTAATTGACATTATGAAATGCCTAAAACTGGTTGTACAGGCCAATCCAGAATCCAAGTGTTACCATCTTTGGTTTAAACGTAAACAGAGAGAGATATTCCTGTGCTTTTATGAGAACGAAATAATGACATACTTCCGGAAAGATGTTTTTAATGAATTGATACCCATGTTTCAAAAGGAGTGGCCCTACATTGAATCCCTCGATGCTACTTTTGTTCAACTTGAAAAGAAAAAGCATGCAGAATACAAAATATATCTAGAGCTGAAAAGTGACAGAGTATTGCTGGTGAATAAGAATGAATTTGAACATGATGATTTTCTGTATAAAGCCGGCGCTATCGTGGAGTACATGCAAAGGTCGTACCCTACACTGTGTCTGTTTGTGGATGGTAAACCGTACAAAGGTGAGAAGAGTCAATAAATTAACGCAATCTCTAGCACATAATGCATCCATAATGATGACAGGGAAATTGTGAATTAAGTAATATTCGAATGCAGTGGGTTGGTTCATAAGTTGTAGGCTCAAAATCAAATGCATTTGTCATTCTAATAAGAAAATTAAATATGCTTATTTTTAGCATTTATAGGTATCAAGATAGAGTCATAGAGTGGAGTCATAGAATAATACAGCATGGAAACAGGCCCTTCGGTCCAAACTGGTCCATGCTGACCATGGTGCCCACTCAGCTAGTTCCAATTGCCCACATTTGGTCCATCATTTACTTATCCAAATGTTTTTTAAATGTTGTTATTGTACCTGCCTCAACCACTTTCTCTATCAGCCCATTCCATATATGCACCACTCTCTGCGTGAAGAAGTTGCACCTCAGGTCCTTCTTAAATCTATCCCCCTCTCACCTTAAACCTATGCCGTCTAGGTTTCAATTCCCCATCCCTGGGCAAATGACTATATGCATTCATCCGATAGCTGAGGAAAGATGAAGGAAGCCACTAGTGAAGAATAGAACCAGCTTTTTACTTTGACCTAATCCTCCACACACATCATGCAGCTCTAGACAAATTTCACAGAACGATTGCATCCACCCTTCTACTTTTCAGAGACATCAGCCCTGGCTTACTCCCAGTTTCTCTGTCATGCTACAGAAAAGTGTCTTCCCGTTGTTTGCAATCTTACGCAGTGATGTCTCTGGTAATTCCCGATGATTCAGTTTCCAACCATAGTTAATTGTCCTTCGGTTTTCTCTACCAATTAGCAGACTTTCAGCAATTACCTGCATTGTCTTTGTCACATATCTGATGAACTCATGCTGACACATTCCCTGATAGTAGAATGAGATGAAGCTTTGAATGAGATGAGTTCTGAGGAAGGGTCACCAGACCCGAAATGTTAACTCTGTTTTTTCTTTCACAGATGCTGCCAGATCTGCTGAGCTTTTCCAGCAACTTTGCTTTTGTTCCTGAGGCTTTTTGTTGTTTCAGCATAATCCAATATGATACTGAAGCAGCAATATTTGATTTAGGATTTGTAATGAGAAATCACCTCTGGCATGAAGATATGAGACAGCACTGATTGGATAGAGAGAAGAAAAAGTAACCAAGCTTCCCTTATTTGATATAATAAAACAAAGAACTACAGATGTTGACAATCTGAGATAAGAACAGAAATTGCTGGAGAAACTCAGCAGGTCTGGCAGTATCTGTTGGGAGTTATCGTTTCAAGTCCAGTGACTCTTCACCAGAAACTGAGTTTCTCCAGCAATTTCTGTCATTCCACTATGTGATCCTGTGCATTGACCCAGATTAAAACAGATTTTGACAGAAATGTAAAAAATGAGGAAAGATGTAAATCAGACTGTTCAAACACCATCTATCTATTGTATAAGGTTGCGATCTACCCACCTCACCTCCACACCACCATGTCTGAATGTTGGGTGTGACAGAAAAGACACAATTTGTTTTTAATTCTTACTGTCCAGCTTGGAGGTGTTTAGGAGAACAAGGCAGAAGTTTAGAAATGCTGTTATTGTCAAATTTAAAAAATCTCTTTAATGAAATGAAACAGGATGAGGAAAACAAAGACAAAAGCCTACAAAATAAATTGCATACTGCATGTGTATTTGTTTTACGATTGATTTTTATTTCTTTATTTCCATCTGTAGCAATTGAACTCTTTCTTCAGGTTAGGCACAGAATAAGAGAAAACATGGAGGTGGTGAATGCAGTGAAGACCTTGATGGAGGATCAACCAGAAAACCAAAAAGACATCTTTTTTAGAGAGCAGTTAATCGACATCAGATTTGATACAACACCAGAAAATATGGTGGATAGTATTGAAGAAAGGATGCTGATAAAAGCTTTGGCAGAACTCAATCGATTCCATGCTGCTGACACAGAGGAAATATGCAGACAGAAGCTCAAATGTGTACCAAGTAAATCGTTGGTATTTTGACGTGAAGATATTGCATTTTCCAATTATCCACCTTAGTAGAGAATCATCATCATTGGCACTGGGTAGAGGGGAGAGATTAAAACCTGGTTGTCTAATCAACTGATTCTACGTTCAGTAAGACAGAGATTCAAATCCCAATCGTCCATACTTGGGCTGGGGTTTGACACCTACTGCCGCTGATCATGTATTCAGTTTGCGGGAAGGGGTTGTATAAAGTATGGCAGGTGATTAGTCTATTGGCTTCCTACCCACCCCCCGACCATTCCTTATAAAACTGTAAGAAGGCTGGGGCTGAAATAAGCCCCACCATTTAAAAAAAATAGTTAATTGAGCTTGTTAATATAGTGGGGTGTGACGAGAACACACAGTACGGCCACCATAAAATTTAGCCTCCTTCCTCATTGTTCTTTCAATTGACACTTGTATTCTACCACTGCAGAAAGCTCACAGGACTGTTACAGCACAGAAGAAGGTCATTCAGCCCATCGTGTCTGCCTGAAATAAGCAATTCACTTTGTTCCCCTGCAGTTACCTTGTAACTGTGCACATTCTTCCTTTCAGATAACAGTTTAATTTCCTTTTGAAGGCTTTGATTGAACCTACTTTCACCGCACTGTCAGGGGGCATGTTTCAAAATCTGATTATTTGCTGTATAAAAATGTTTTTTTCTCTTCTACTCCTTTTGCATCCTTTGGCATTTACTTTAAATCTGTGCTGTCTCCTCTCCCACAAGTGTCTACTCTGTGCAGATTCCACATAGTTTTAAAAGCTTCTACCAAACCTTTGAACGCTTTGAAATTCAGTTAATCCAGAGTACTCTCTTAACTGTGGGACTAAAACAAGGGGAGATGTGTTCAAACTGTTAGGGTCTGAGGGCTGATAGCTGGTAATTCTTCCACATTTAGAGAACTGTCCATTTTTGGAATGAATTTCCAGGCAGAGAGGTGGAGCTATAAACCCAGGAATTATTTAAGGAACAATTACATGAACAACACAGTGCAACAAAAAAGAGTGTAGGTATGTTTCAGATGCAGGTTTTAAAACTGGCTCAATTGTTAAAGGAACAGAATGTGTGGTAGTTGAATTTGCTGATACCAAGATAGCTAGGACAGTAGGTTGTTAAGAGGCAGTAAAGAGTCTACACAGAGATATAGATAGGCTAAATGAGTGGCCACGAGTTTGGCAGATGGAGTGTAATTTGGGAAAATGTGTATTTGTCCACCTTGGCAGGGAGAATAGAAGGGCAGTATGTTAATTGCATAGATCAAGATCTCAGAACTTTGTGGTACAGTGGGATCTGGGTGTCCTAGTACCTGAATCACTAAATGTTAGTGTGCAAGTACACCAAGTGGCTAAGAAGACAAATGGCTTGTTCGTGTCCATGCAAAGGGAATGGAAGATAAAAGTGGGAAACTTCAGCTTTAACTATGAAGGCAGTTGGTGAGTAAGGTCTCCTTATTTACAAATGGAAGTAATTGGATTACATGCAATTCCAAGAAGATTCCTCAATGTATTCCTAGAATGAAGAACTTACAAAAAAAGGTTGTGCAGCTTGTGCCATACCCATTAATGTTTAGAAGAACGAGAGGTGATCTTATTGAAACACAAGAGATCTTGTGTACTTGGTGGATTTTGTGGAAGAGACTAGAACAAGGGGACACAAGTTGAAAATAATACATCTCCCTTTTAAGATAAGGATTTCTTTCTCTAAGGGGATTGTTATTCTGTGGAACTTTCTTCCAAAGAAAGCAGAGAACACTGGATTATTCAGTTTATTTGAAGCAGGTTAGAATGTTGGCATACATGGAAGTCAGGGGTGGCAGACAAAGAATGGACCACAATCAGATCAGCTATGATCCTATTGATTGATAGGGTAGACTTGAATGGCTACATGGCCAACTCCTTCTCCTGAGTCCTATGTTCCTTTGTAGGTACCCTTCCTGATCCATAGTTATCTTAAAAAAAAAAGACTGATCATTGTAATGAACTACCATTGAAAATAGGTTTGAAATAATTGAGTAGCCTGTCTTGGCAGCTGACTTTATTTGTATTCTGTCCTATTACAGCGTCTCACTTCTTTTCCAAAGGAAGAGAGTTGGTAACCAACTTGTGTGACTTGCTGAGAAAATTACACAGTTGCACGGAGAGTAGAAGGTATATCCTTGATAATGTAGGGCATATCTTTCAGTGCTGTGTTATCCAGTGCATGCTGGACTCGGAAAATCAACCCGTGGATTATAGTGAAATCCCAAAGTTGGATGCTTGTGAAACGTTTGAAAAAGCTCAACATGGAATTCCAGAAAGTGCTGTAAGAGATATCCAGCATCTTCAAGATTTAGCTACAGTGGATGACACCACCATGCCTGAGGATTTTACAGACAAGCTCACAATAAGCATGCACCATCTGTTCTGGATTGTGAAACTGATCTTTGTGAAATGTATGGGTAGGTCTTTTATGTATGTGAGTCACCATGATTTATGAAATGTGAAAGACACAGTTTCAGGGAGATTTTTTCTAATGTGTTAATGACAATAGAATATATCAACTTGTTACACTTTACATTAATAACTGCACATTTAACTAAAAGTATGTGTCAGCTGGAGGCAATAGCAGAAAGGAATGAGATAGAAAAATGTTATAAGCAGCAGCTGGAAGAGGTGCTAAATAATGTGGGAATCAACTTGATTACTTTCATTTATTCATGCATTAACAGTGGGTGCCACTGGATAGGCCAGCACTTGTTGCCCATCCTGGCGAAGGTGCTGGTGTGCTGTCTTCTGAAGTGCTGCAGTCCTTGGGGTGTTAAGGAGGGAGCTCGGGGACTTTCACCCAGCAACAGTGAAGGAATGTTAGGTTGAAGACAGGATGGTGAGTGGCTTACAGGGGAACTTGCAGGTTGTGATATTCCCATATAGCTGCTGCCTTGGTCCTTCTAGCTGTTAGAGGTCGCAAGTTTGCAGTGCTGCAATGCATCTTGTTGATGGTATACTCTGCTAATACTGTGCTTTGGTGGTGGAGGGAGTGATTGTTTTAAGTTGGTGAATGAGGTGACACACAGATAGGCTGCTTTCTCTTGGATGATTTCAAGCTGTTTGATGGATGGAACCTACCCAGGCATGTGGAGAGCAATCCACCACATTCCTGACTTGTGCCTTGTAGGCAGCGGACAGGATTTGAAGAGCCATTGACTGTAAAGGAGCAATGCTTAGATTCTCTCTTCTTGGAGATTGACTTCACTATGCATAGGGGAATCCATCAGTGACAGGAAGGGTACTGCTAAAGTCTGTTCAGTGGGGAAGGGGACACTAATAAAGACATTGGACCCAACTGCTAATTGAGCAGGGAATGTGACCTGCCTGTTGCCTGCATAGCAGGAAGAGGAGCCAAAATGGATTGGTCTTTCTCATGTTCCTTTTTACTTTTCTCTTGCAACAGCAAGAAGAGTGCTCCACCATTCTCCCATCTCTGTCCTCCAATTAGGTCCCGCCACATTTCTTTTTTGAGTGCCAACATTGTGCTTCCACTTATTGGCCAGGAAATAGGCACGAGACTGACCATTACCCATAATGCTCGGGGGAAATATTCCTGGGTTTCAATTGCTGATGCCAGCATGGTTTTTCATGAGCCCACTCTAATTTTGTCCTGGGTAAAATCCAGGTTTAACAATCAATGAACTCATGAAATACTTGGCCAGGAAAACATGAAGAAAGGAGAAATCTTCAGGTGAGACCACTGAGAGGTAACCTCTGGCAGAGGAACTGAGGACGAGGCTCCAGGCAGTGAATTGGTGCTGCACGCAGGCTCCATGTAAGTACGGCTCGGTAAGGTTCAGGTGCAGCTGGAAGGTGTGGGTATTGGGAAACCCTGTGGAAGACAAAATAGAAGCACAAGGAGCTGGCAAGTTTTCAAGCACTCTAACATGAAGTGACAATGGAGGGAGTTTAGAAGTAGAGTCTTCGAGAGTGAAAAGTTCCCTTTAGAGGAAGTTCCAAGGCTTTAGTGATTCATGGTAACTACAGATCCTCTGGTGAATTGCTATCGTTGGTCATATTTATAATTTAATGTGTAGGGTTTTGTGCTTACCACAGTTAGCTGGCCAATTTGTGTTTGTCTCATGTCGATCTGAAATATTAAAGTATGAGATTAATATTGTCATGATATGTTACTTTGCATGACTTGGTTTGGTATAGTTTATGATTGAGTCTGGAGGCTTTATTCTATTAGAAAGAAGTTGGAATTTCCAAACTACATCCTACTTGAAAAAGAAAGTTAGTGTCCCAGCCAGACCATAATCATACTGGGTACTCTGCTCTGGGATCATAAAAGATATGAAAGCAGCAAATTTCAATTGATGTTTCTCAGTGCACCCTATGAATGTAATACCTGATACCCAGGATTAGCATTACTATAATGTCAAGTTGTAATTCCCTCCCATATTCCATCAACCTTGCAGAATGTTTTGAAACCATTTCCATTTCATACTAATAACACCTTTTAAGAGTCTGTTCCAAATGCAGCTGGTATTTTTGTTTCACAGATTATAAAAGTGCAAAAGAGCTAAGCTTGGAGGAATCCATTAGCGCGCTGTACTTTAAAAACTACCAACGCTACGTGGAATATGAAAAGGAACTTGGCACATTAAGAAGCGAACAACATAAATTAGTCAAAGCAAAAATTTCAAATCAAAAAGGCCCAGACTGCAGAGGTAAGAAAGACCAGTTTCCTGATTTAAGTTTGATCTGATGATTTGACTTTGATTGACCATCCGTGAGCCTTCCTGCCTCAGACTTAATCTTGGTAGTAATAGGAAGTCAACAGGATTTTAATCAGGTAAAATCAATCTGCCTTCACCACTCTTCCAGGCTGTGCATTCCAAATCCTAACAATTCTCTGAGTAAAGAAGTTTCTCCTCATCTCATTCCTGGCTCTTTTGCTGACAGTGTTGAAATTGTGACCCCTAGTCACTGACTTACCAACTTTTAGAAACAGAATGTCCTTCTTTACCCTATCAAAATTGTTTGTAATTTTGAACACCTCTTCTCCACTCTGCTCTAAGGAGAATAAGCCCAATCCCTCTCATCCTTTCTTGTATCCTAAATTCCTGGTATCATTCTAGTAAACCTCCGAAGAGGTCTATCCAGGCTTTAACATCCTTCCTTAAATATGCTGCCCAGTACTAAGCACAATATTCCAAATGTGTTCTGACCAATGATTTGTAGAGGTGTAGCATCATTTCCTTTCTTTTATACTCTATGCCTCTATTTATAAACTCAAGAATCCTTTAAGCCATCTTAACAAATGTGTTGACTTGCTTAGCCAATTTGAGAGAATCGTGCATGTGAATCTAAGGATCCTTTGCTCTCATATTTCCCTCAAAGTTGTAAATTGTAAGATGTTGATGCAGGAACATGCAAAAATGTGACAAAAGAAGAAAAGCTTCTTTGGACAGGATCTGTTGTGTAGAGCTAAAACTGTTCAATGATATATGGGGAAATGTTACACATTTTTAAAAAATGAAGCAATATCTTTTTGAAGCAATTTGGAGTGGCACAGTGGCTCAGTGGTTAGCACTGCTGCCTCACAGCGCCAGGGAGCCAGGTTCGATTCCACCCTCGGGTGACTGTGTGGAGTTTGCATATTCTCTCCATGTCAGTGTGGATTTCCTCCAGGTGCTCTGGTTTCCTCCCACAGTCCAAAGATGTGCAGGCTAGGTGGATTGGCCATGCTAAATTGCCCCTAGTGTTCAGGGATGTGTAGCTTAGGTGGATTATAAGGGGATGGGTCTGGGTGGGATGCTTCAAAGGTTGATGTGGACTTGTTGGGCTGAAGGGCCTCTTCTCACACTGTAGGGATTCTATGTAGAGTATTTCAGTTTTGTTAAGAAAGGAGACTAGTTGCAACATGAATACTTTCCCTTGCATTGGCTTCTTAATTTAAAGCTTTCCATGCACTTTTGGACAAAGTCTGTGTGATAAATCTCCACAGATTGGAAGATATTCCATTCATTCTTACCTCCAAACTAAGAGCAGTAAATCCAGCTCATTTACTAACAAAGCTCCAAGTGTTCACAGAAAAATCAAATGACAACCTACTTTACTGGAAATCTAAGTATCATTTTGGTGAGTTTGCTGGGGGGAAGGGAGATGGTTCTCTCTGTGAGCCTGAGCAGGTTTTCTCATGTTAACTTTTCATATTCACCTCATTACCCATGCACCAGGTCTCTATATTGCCTCCCCCACCCGGCTCAGTGTATTGTCCTGGATGCTGGCGGGAGTGGAAGTATTTGGAAGTACTTTTCCCAGGACCTTCTAGAATTCCTGGCACTGGCAGCATCTTTGAAGTCTGGCCACGTGTCAAGTGCTGGCAGTCCACAGTTACCTTGCACAGTTCCTGTTCATTGTTTCGATCATGTCAGGCAGAGGGAAATTTGCAACCTGTTTTGCCAACAGTGACCTGGAGTCCTGTTGGCTGGAGGAGTGTGTGCAGTTGCTGCCCAGAAAGCATAACCTGAGATGCTGGTGACTGATGGAGAGTCCGGAGGAGCACGTGGTGTGCTGAAGTCACCAGGCTACCACTCTGACTTTCGCGTCTAGAATTGTCATTGTCTAATTTCTATCTGGAGGGTGGGAGAATGGGAAACTGCATATCGATGAGGATATTAATGCATGTTAATGTTTGCAAATAGGCCTTTCACTAGTGAGAATGGGACTCTGCTGTCGACACTGGGGATTTCCTTGTTGTTCATCTCACCTGATTTGCCCCCTTTGCCTATGTAGTTCACAGGCTGGGAAGATTCCACTCTGAATTCCATGTTGCTTTGGGTGTTTTTTTCTTGAAACAGGCGTGCAGGAAAATTTATCAGCTACACTCTCTCTTTAGATGCTTACACCAAGCAAATGGATGTTACCTTTTCCTTGCCTATCCTACATTCAGTGGCATTTTTATCATGTTGAAAGTAAACTGAAATGTTGACCTAACTAATGTCTTCCTCTAAAGGAACAGAGACCAAAGAACTGAGCATAGAGCTCAGCAATCCCCACATAAGCCTTCTTGTTTTCTGTTTGAATTGGATAGTCTTTTGTCATATATTCTCGTTTTTTTCTCATCAGAATGGATACATAAGAACTTCAGCAAATTTGTACAGAAAATGGGAGAAGGTATTCACAAACCTGTGGTAGATGAGCTTTTTGAGAAGTGTCTAAATAAAGAGGAAGTAGATAACATTTCATCGAAAATAACTTACCAAGAAAGAAACAGGGAATTGCTGAGAATGCTCCTTAACAAAGGTGAAGTTACCTGCAGAATGTTCCTTGCCATTTTCTGTAACAAAGATCCTTCCAGTGAAATGACTAGAAAGGTAAGTTAAGTAATAGAAGTTAACTTTATTGAGCAGTTTTCTAACTGTGGTTATTTACTGCAATGCTATCACAAATCCTTTGAAAGATGAGTACTGGGTGTTGTATTGACCCATGGCAAGTATGTAATGCAGAATTGGGATTTCAGTGAGTCAAGTCCAAAGCAGATAAATTTTTAGATAGTCAACATTTTGCTTAAGAAAAGTACAGATCAACGAATCAGGTGCAGCAGTACATTGACTTAAGTTATCCTAATTTTCTAGATCAGTTTCTATTTCCATTTCTTTGTATTGCTGCTTCAAAGCAGAACCAGGCAGTATGGAGTGATGCTTCATAACAGTGGCCACAGTTATTTAATCTCTGTAGATAACAAACCTCAGTATAAACATTTTGCATTAGAGAAGTCTTAGAATTTGCTGTTTTGCTCTAGTGTTAATATAATGTTGACATGAATCTTTTACTTAAATTCAGTTTGTGCGCAAAGTCTAAATTGGCCTTTCAGTTACTAAAGATTTCCTCGCTATTACATAAAATCACAATCTAAAGCTGAAGTGACAATTCTCACAGAATATATTCTCTTCACATAACTAACAATAAAAAAAATGATCATTTCATGTCATGGCTGCTGTGGAAACATTATTGTGCGCACGCTGAACGGATCAGATTCAGTTACATGAACATCATAAGTTGCACTTGAAACCTCTTGTTCTCACATCTGTCACAAGTAATTACAGTCAAAGAATAATGAATTGTTTAACTGAGCTAAGAGAAGGCTAAGTGTAATTAACTGAAATGTTCTGGAACAAAAATAACCAACGAGCTTTTGTTAAAGTAATCCAATAATGCTGATAAAACCTTGCAGTTGATTGTGTTCTAACTGATAGTGATTTTGCATTAAAGTCTTTCAGTAGAAATGTACAGCTAAATGATCAAATTCAGTGTTGCGTTCTATTGTTAAAACAGTTGATGCCCTTGCATCTCATTGTAGAAATTCAGACATTCATCTACACAGCAGGTTGTCACATAATGTTTTCTCTCTATTGCAGGTTCAAGCTGAATTAAATCTCACATTTCCCACAGAAGAAATGGATTCTCCTTCAAGTCCATAACTCCTGGATTTTCTGTTGATTTGTGCATCATAAGTTCAATTGTTGTGCTACAAACTAAGCAGCATTTTGAATATATTGCACTCATTTATACTTTAAATCTTCTTAGAAACAATGGGAAAGTAATAATTTTGCTCCCAACTGAATTATTCTGGTGGCCTTAAACATTGTTTTTATGAAATATATTTCCATAATGATGTACAAGACTATGAAAATGCCAGGAAGATGCACAGATTTAACATTGTAAATTTGCACCTATTAAGTGGAGATTTTGTGCTTCCTCTAAAATGATCTCAGGCAAGCAGCCATGTTGTGAACTCCAGTAATACCAATACTTAATGTATTTCATGATATCCCTGTACACTTCCATGCTTTTTAACTTAATTTTGTGATTATTTTGACAATTCTTTCCTGTCTTAATTTTTATATTTAAAATGAAGGCTAATAATCAATGGTATGCTTCATTTTTGTTGGATGTATTACTTATTTAGGTTCAGCATGCAAAATTGATTGACAGGAAACAAGCTTATCCGAACTAAATAATTGACAAATGCTGAAATGATATTCAACCAGGCCTAAGTCAGCTAGTGCAACATGATATATAGCAATCGTTTTAAATATTATATGATTATGATAAGATTTATTATGATACAGTAAGCTAACATACTGCGGCAATTATTAATTTTGACCAAACTGGGAACTGATAGCAGTAGCTTGCCTGCCTGTTATATACTCTGCAATTGTTGAGAGTTATTCCTGTTGGAGAAGGTGAATAAAAAGATGTGCAATGCACAGATGAAGGGGTTGCATCATTGCCAGAGCAGACCTCAGAGGAATCACCATTCTCTTGCTCAGATACAATCTCTTGTGCACATGGATTGGTTGCCATTGGGTGCTGAGCACCTCATGGGTGCGCAGCAGGAAGTGCACAGGCAGTTGTGAGTGATTCCCCTTCACACTAGGCAGGACAGATACTACCCTGCTCAACTGGGCACAAATATAATTTCAGGAGTCACAAATCAAGGCAGCTCTATGTAGATTGGCAGCAACGGATGTGCTCCCACGTGGCTGGATCCCTTGAGCTTTCGTGGACTGAGCAGAGAGGAATTTAGACAATCCATGTACACTGCCATGACTCAGGGTGTTGAAGACATCTCCTCTTCCATGAAAGCCCATCTGTGGCAGCACTCCAAGAATTGGGCCCTGATAGAAAGAGGATAAATACCAATCAGTGCTACTGATGGAGGTGTGGTGGGGCAGGTGCCAGTTGTGACCCAGCTGATGCCCATCTCCAGCCAGTCAAACTAACAGTCAAAAACTGAGGTAATCATTGAGGAGGATAAGGTTGCTAACCCTTATCAGATGCCCGATAATGATGATAATAACCTTAATATCCCTTCTCATCTACTGCAGCCTTCTCGTTTCCCTTCTCTCTCCTTCTTCCTCTTGTTTTTGACTGATGGAATATCTAAACAGCCCAGACCAGTAATAAGAACAGCGTCTACAATGAACCCAGGCCGGCACTCTCTTTGGCAGCTCCACAAAAAGCAAGAGGAGACAAGCGAGGAGATGGACTCCACCTTATCCAAGACCGCAAGGAGAGAACTGTGTAGAAGCGATTGACAGTACAGGGAACTGTATTAGGCAAAACTGAGGTCACTGAGCTCTGTCTCACTTGTAAACTTGTTCTTATGTTTTTCTTGAACACTATATGAATTTAGACACATAAAAGTGAATGTGTACACTTTATTAATTATAGGACAGGAAATGAGGGATGAAGTTGTGAAGAGAAGTAGGTTTCCTTTGATGTGTCGGTGAAACTTCTAGGATGATATTCAGTATGGCAGTTACAGTGGATCAATTCCCAATCATGTCTTCGATGGAAATCTTCTCCCAGCAGCTTAAGGTGATTGCTGATTTTGCCATCCTTGAGTTAGAAAGACTCAGCTACAAAAAGTGTCTTGATCAGGTGATTTCTGATATCAAAAGCAACCTGCCAAAACCATCAAGTCCCTCAGTAACCCTGGTTAGCTCCCTCTCCAACCAGGTCACCTCAATGTTCTATATCTTCCTCCTCCTCTCCTCTTCCTTACGTCTTTAGATGTCAGCTCCTCTCTTTAGATTGTTCCAGAATCGCTCACTCTTCTCACTATCCTCAATGGAGGATAATGTGTCTGGAGAGTGCAACAAACAGCCATAGTGAACATAACCTTGTAGGGATGCACTGCAGGGCATCACCAAACCAGTTCAGGTACTGGGGTCATATTCTCAGGAGCCTGATCATCTAACAGATCACAAGGTGATCCATGGGAGCTTTTGTTGCACTACCTCTGTGACCTCTTCTTGTGATCTTGTGGAGGGATAAGTTGCCATCTCTTCAAAGATATCACTTTTTCCCTGGAATATAAACACCAAGTCTGGGATTAGAGGAGGGAGAATGAAGAGCCACAGTAACTTGGACTGGTGGAGAATGAAGAAGTTATGTAACTATGATGAAAGTGCGTGGAGGAAGCTCCTGACATGATCACAGGCCAACTGAATGTTGAAGGAGTAGAAAGCCTCCCAGGTGTTAATTGTACTGGCTGGTCAGTGTGCTTCATGATAGATGGATATGGTAGGTGCCCAGTATGTTGGGGACATCAAACGATGGAGGTGAATCCCTGATACCATTTTGCCTGCAAGTTTCCATTTGTCTGGAGTCGAATGTACTGTTCAGTTCTCATAAATAGGACATCAGTAAGCTGTAACACGTAGTCAAGCGAGCTATTTGTGAAGTGTCACCAAGGCTCCCAGATTATCCTAGACCCAAAGGCAGAGAACTTTAAGGCTGCTGTGACATTCATAGTTATTGGCAGGACGTGGCAAGGAGCACTGCTAGATGTGATGTCTTCAGTGATAAGGATACACATCTCCGTTACAGTCTCCTTTGGTACTGGTTCTCAATCCTCTCAGGACAGATCCTTCTTCAATGGTCAATTCTATGGCATTCTAAGACGTCTGTAGCCTATCTGTTCCCTCTCTCTTACTATTCCATTCGTCATGCCCAGTGCTCTCCCATTCCTATGAAGAATATTGTTCCTTACTGCTGATGAATTTGAAATCTGAGAGTTGGGTTTCCCTTGTCAGCTGCAGCCTGCTTTGTGTATAGACGCCTTCTCAACTGTTCTTGGAATTTCTATCTCTTCGTCTTATGTCCCAAATTCACAGGAGGGCGGTGACCCACGGAACTGCTCAAGTGCCCTCCATAGCAGACACCCAATAACACTGGTGTACAAATGGCTTATTTAACTTAGCAGTATTCAGTTTGTTCAGTGTAATCCGACTATAAAAACGGCCCTGAATTCCAAATCCAGTAATGGATTCTGCTGAGCTACATTTTTTGATGAAGCTGTCAAAGGGTGTCCAAGCTTGCTAATGTTCAAAAGATTTATGAACTGATAAAAGTTTTTGGTTTTAAATGAACGTTCAAGTCCTGTTTGTTTATTTTCACAGATATGTGAGCTGCTCAAAGAGCTTCTCTAGTTATTAATCAGGACGTGAATTCTATATACAGTGGGTACTGGGTGAGTAGGTTGTCAAATATGCTTCAGGAAGTAGAGCAGCGCCTTTTAACGAGGTGGACCAGACTCCCATTGACTTCCTACCATGAAAGTACCATTGGCATCACTGCTGGCCAGGAGAGAGGACCTGAAGAGCCCTAGTAAAGCTATGCTTCATAGCAGTCAGACAACATCTGACCCAGCACATTCTGGAGGAGCTTTCGAATGTAATCCCACACCACAGATTCTTTTTCCATTGCTCTGAAAACTATGTCCAATTGCATACAGAAAGACCAGAAAAGACTGGAGCAGTTTGCCATCTGGGAGGCAGGGACCCCTGAAATTTCTCAACATTGGCAATTCCACCCCCAGACTTGTACTGCCTGCCTGTGCTGTTTTCATACCTGGGAGGTGGGGCCTGCTGGAGAGAGGATTGCTACTGAAAGCAGCCAAGCGAAAATGCCTGCACCCATTCACTGAGACATCGGCCTAATTCTGGAGTTGAACATAAGCCCTCTTCCCCTACACCGTCACCCCACAGGGTAGCTTGTGCCTGCAGCCCATCAGCCTTATTTGAATCTATCCTCAAGTTAACATGCATAGAATCACAAAATCCCTACAGCATGGATGCAAGCAATTTGGCCCATCAAGTCCACACCAATCTTCCGAAAAGCATCCCACCAAGACCCACCCCATCATCTATCTCTGTAACCCCTCATTTCCCATGGCTAACACATTGAGCCTGCACATCCCTTAACAACGTGGAGCAATTTAGCATGGCCAATCCTCCTAACCTGCATGTCTTTGGACTGTGGAAGGAAACCGGAGCAGCCGGAGGAAACCCACGCAGACACAGGGAGAATGTCAAATTAGTTGCTCATGCCTGCATTAATTTACAGTCACAAGAGAATGAACAGACAGCTTTTGTGAAACCACAGCTGATGATTTCAGTTCAATACCCCTTACAGCAGAACATAGGATCTGGGATATACATGACATCATCCAAACCCCAGACCATTGTTGAGGCAATGATTCTAATTTTTGCACTGTTCAGACAAACATGTTCTCTTCAGTTCAGGAAAAATCTTCACCTACTGACTGCAAGCAGCTTAGTGTTTATGTTACTGGACTAAATCCAGAAAATTGGTTTAATGCTTACACAACTGTCAGTTCAAATTTCAACAGAGCATTGGGGAATTAAAATTAATTTAATTATCATACATAAAACTATGGGGTAACTATTACTATAAGTCCTTGTCAAGCATAAAATTGCTGGAGTTTCGTAAAAACATATTTGGTTTTTTTTGGTCAATAGAGAAGGAAATTTTGAGCTTATGAAAAAGCAAGGTGTTAGAGGTTGAAACAAAAACAGAAAATGGTGGAGAAACTCGGCAGCAGCTGTGGAGAGAGAAACAGAGTTAACATTTTGGTATGACTCTTCTTCATAAAACCTGTCTTTCAGAATATCCTACATGTGATTCTAAATCCGGGGTTATGTTGCTGCCTCTTAATGCCCTCTGAAATGGCTTGCAGGCCTTTCAGTTGTATTGAACAGCTATAGAAAAGTTGAACCATTTGATAAAACTGGACAGGCCATCTAGCTCTCACATAGGCACCAGAAATGACAAGAGCAACTCTGCTCAGATGAATCTGCAAAGTTCTCCTCACTAATATCTGAGCACTTGTGCCAAAATTGGAGGAGCAATCTCAAAGACAAGCCAAGCAGCATCCTTACATAATTATACCTTACAGACAATGCTTCAGACACCTCCATCACCATTCCTGAGTATGTTCTGTTCCACCAGCAGGACAGGTCCATTGGAGGTGTTGGCCCTGAGCATTTGCAACATCAATGCCAGACCCCAGGAAGCCTCAGGACATTGTTTCAAATTTGGGTAAGGAAGCATCTTGCTCTTGCCACTTACCACCCTCCCTCAGCTGACGAATCAATAATTCTCCATATAGGATATCACTTGGAAGAAGCACTGAAGACGACAGGAACACAGAATCTACTTTTGGTAGGAACTTCAATGTCCATCACTAAATGTGGTTCAGTAGCAGTATGATTGATGGAACTCTCTGATCACGAAGGATAAATCTGGCAGACTGAGCCTCCAACATCTTGGCAGAGAATCAGCACAAAGGAAATCCCACTTGAATTTGTCCTCACCAATCCACCTGACACAGGTGGGGAGGTGATGGCCTAGCGGTATTATCGCTAGACTATTAATCCAAAAATTGAGCCAGTGTTCTGAGGATGATGGTTCAAATCCCACCTACGGACAAAAATGGAAGTACAATACTACTAATAACCATGTAACCATTGTCAGAAAAACCTACCTAGCTCACTAATGTCCCTCATAGAAACAAAAATCTGCCATTCTTACCTAGACTGTGTACATATCCCTCCAAATCCACAGCAATGTGGTTGACTCTGAACTGCCCTGAAAAATGGCCTAGCAAGCTATTCGGTTGTATCAATTGCTATCAATCCACAAAGAAATGAAACTAGTCACACCACCTAGCATCGACCTAGGCACCAGGAACAGACAACAGCAGAAACAGCCCTCTCAACCCTGCAAAGTCCTCCTTACTAACACAGAGGGACTAGTGCTAAAATTGGGAGAGCTGTCTCATAGACTAGTCACACAACAGTCTGACATAGTCATACTCATGGAATCATACCTTACAGGCAGTGTCCCAGACACACCACCATCACCTGGAAATGACCTATCCCATCAACAGGACAAACCCTGCAGAGGTGGGAGTACAGTGGTATACAGACAGCAGGGAGTTGCTGTCAGAGTCAACATTACCTCTGGTCCTCAAGAATTATCATGGCTTCAGGTTAAACACAGGCAAGGAAACCTCTTGTTGATTGCCACATATCGTCCTCCCTCAGCAGATGAATCAGTACTGCTCCATGTTGAACAAGCTCTGAGGGTGGCAAAGGTGCAAAATGTACTCTGGGTGGAGGATTTCCGTGTCCACTGCTGAAAGTGGCTTGGCAGCAGCACTATTAATCAAGCTGGTCAGGTCCTAAAGGACATAACTGCTAGAACAGATCTGTAGCAGAAATACATACTTAACCTCATCCTTACTAATGCATCTGTCCATGGCAGCATTGGTAAGAGTGACCACCACACAGTCCTTGTGCACCCAAAGTCCCACTTTCACATTGAGAATATCTTCCATCGTGTTGTGTGGCACTTTCACCATGCTAAATGGGGCAGACTTCAAACAGATCTAGCAACTTAAGACCGTGGCCCATCAATAGCAGAATTGTACTCCAGCATAATCTGCAAACTTGTAGCCTGGTATATCCCCCACTCAAACATTATCATCAAGCCAGAGGATCAACCCTGGTTCAATGGAAAGTGCAGGAGGCCATGTCCGGAGCAGCGCCAGGCGTACCCAAACATGAGGTGTCAACCTGGTAAAGCTACCAAACAGGATTACTTGCATGCCAAACAGCATAAGCAGCAAGTGATAGGCAGAACTAAGAATGTCACTACCAATATATTAGATGTAAGTTCTGCGGTCCTGTCACATCCACTCGTGAATGGTGGTTGACATTTAACAACTTACTGCAGGAAGAGACTGCACAAATATCCCCATTCTCAATGATGGAAGAGCCCGAAATATCAGTGCAAAAGATAAGGCTGAAGCATTCGCAGCAATCTTCAGCCAGAAGTGCCAAATGGATGATCCATCTCAGCCTCCTCCAGTTGTCACCTGTATCATAGATACTAGTCTTCAGCCAATTTGATTCACTGCACGTGATATCAAGAAACGGTTGGAGACACTGGATACTGCAAAGGCTATGGGTCCTGACAACGTTCCAGCAATAGTACTGAAGACTTGTGCTCCAGAACGTGCTGCTTCCCTGGCCAAGTTGTTCCAGTACAGGTGCAACACTGGCATCTGGCTGAGTGGTTAGCACTGCTGCCTCACAGCACCTGGGACCTGTGTTCAATTCCAGCCTCGGGCGACTGTCTGTGTGGAGTTTGCACATTCTCCCTGTGTCTGCGTGGGTTTCCTCTGGGTGCTCCAGTTTCCTCCCACAGACCAAAGATGTGCAGGTTAGGTGGATTGAGCCAAGATAAATTGCCCATAGTGTCAATGGATAAGTAGGCTAGGGGGATTAGCCATGGGGAATGTGCGGTTACAGTGATGGGGTAGAGGGTGAATCTGGGTGGGATGCTGTTCAGAGAGTCTGCATGGGCCGAATGGCCTGTTTCCATACTGGAGGGAGTCAATGGATTCTACCCGACGTGGAAAATTGCCTAAATATGTCCTGCACATAAAAAGCAACTTGGCCACTTACCGCCCCATCACTCTGCTCTCGACCATCAGCAAAATGACAGAAGGTGTCATCAACAGTGCTATCAAGTAGCACATGTTCAGCAATAACCTGCTCAGTGATGCTCAGTTTGGGTTCCTCCAGAGCCATGCAGCTCCTGACCTCATTGGTTCCAGCATTGACCAAAGAGCTGAATTCCAGAGGTGAGGTGAGAGTGTCAGCACTTGACATCAAGGTCCCACTTGACTGAGTCTGGCACCAAGAAGCCTGAGAAAAACTAAAATTAATGGAAAATCAGGAGGCAAACTCTCCGCTGGTTTGTGTTATACCCAGCACATGGGAAGATGGTTGTGGTTGCTGGAAGTCAGTGAACTCAGTTCCAGGACATCTCTTCAGGAGTTCCTCAAGGAAGTATCCTAGGCTCAATCATCTACAGCTGCTTCATCACTGACCTTCCCTCCATCATGAGGTCAGAAGTGGGGATATTCACCGATGATTCCTCAGTACCATTTGCAACTCCTGAAATACTGAAGCAGTCCATGTTCAGGCATAGTATGATCTGGACAATATCTAGGCTCGGACTGAAAAGTGGCAAGAAACATTCGCGGCGCACAAATGCCAGGAAATAACCATCTATAAGAGACAATATAAGCACCATTCCTTGACACTTAATGGTGTTACCATCACTGAATTCCCCATTTTCAACATTGTGAGAGCTACTATTCGGCAAAAACCCAGCTTAATATGCCATATAAATAAAGTAGCTACAAGAGCAGGACAGAGGCTAGGAATACTGCAGGAAATAATTTACCTTCTAACTCCAAAGTCTGTCCACCATCTACAAGGCACAAGTCAGGAGTGTGACGGAATTCTCCCCACCTGTCTGGATGGGTGCAGCTCCAACAACAGTCAAGAAGTTTGATACCATCCAGGTCAGGGGCAGGCGAAGGCCTAGTGGTATTATCACCAGTCTTGCTGATTGTCGGAAAAACCCATTTGGTTCACTAGTGTCCTTCAGGGGAGGAAATCTGCCATCCTCACCTGGTCTGGCCTACATGTGACTCTAGACCCACAGCAATGTGGTTGACTTTCAATTGCCCTCTGAAATGGCTAGCAAGCCACTCAGTTGTACCAATCGCTACAAAGTCTCATAGAAATGAAACTGGATGGATCACCTGGCATCGACCTAGGCACCGGAAAAAACAATGGCAGAAACAGCTCTGTTGACCATGCAAAGTCATCCTCACTAACATCTGGGGGTTAGTGCCAAAACTGGGAGAGCTGTTGCACAGACTAGTTAAGCAACAGCCTGACATAGTCATACTCATGGAATCATACCTTACAGACAATGTCCCAGACACCACCATCAACACCCCTGGATGTGCCCTGTCTCACCAGCAGAGGGGATGGCACAGTGGTATACAGTCAGGAGGATGTTGCTATAGAGGTCCTCAGCATTGACTCCAGACCCCATGAAGTCTCGTGGCTTCAGGTTAAACACGGGCAAGGAAACCTCCTGCTGATTACCACATACCGTCCTCCCTCAGCTGATGAATCAGTATTCCTCAATGTTGAACAACACTTAGAGGAAGCACTGAGGATGGCAAGGCCACAAAATGTACTCTGGGTGGGGGATTTCAATGTCCACCACCTAGAGTGGCTCGGCAGCAGTACTACCGATGGAGCTGGTCGCGTCCTACAGGACGTGGCTGCTAGACTGGGTCTGCGACAGGTGGGGAGGGAACCAACAAGAGGGAAAAACATACTTAAACTCATCCTTACTAATCTGCCAGCTGCAGTTGCATCTGTCCATGACAGTATTGGTAAGAGTGACCATCGCACAGTCCTCGTGGAGACAAAGTCCCGCCTTCAAATTGAGAACAACCTCCATCGTGTTGTGTGGCACTATCAGGTGCTAAATGGGACAGAGCTCGCACAGATTTAGCAACTGCAGACTGGGCATCCATGAGGCGCTGTAGGTCATCAACAACAGCAGAGTTGTACTCCAGCACAATCTGTAACCTCATGGCCCGGCATATCCCCCACTCAGCCATTGCCGTCAAGCCAGGGGATCAACCCTGGTTCAATGAAGTGTGCAGAAGGGCAAGCCAGGAGCAGCACTAGGCACACCTGAAGATGAGGTATCAACCTGGTGAAGCTGCCAAACAGCAAAAGCAGCAAGTGATAGACAGAGCTAAGCAATCCCACAACCAACGGATCCGATCTAAGATCTGCAATCCTGCCACATCCAGTCGTGAATGGTGGTGGACAATTAAACAACTCACTGGAGGAGGAGGCTCCACAAATATCCCTATCCTCAATGATGGAAGAGCCCAGCACATCAGTGCAAAAGATAAGGCTGAAGCACTCACAGCAATCTGCAGCCAGAAGTGCCAAATGGATGATCCATCTCAGCCTCCTCCAGTGGTCGCCAGCATTACAGATGCCAGTCTTCAGCCAATTCGATTCAATCCACGTGATATCAAGAAACGGTTGAAGACACTGGACACAGCAAAGGCTACGGGCCTTGATAACATTCTGGCAATAGTACTGAAGACTTGTGCTCCAGAACTTGCCGCTCCCCTAGCCAACTTATTCCATTACAGTTACAACATTCATATCCACCCAACAATGTGGAAAATTGCCCAAGTATGTCCTGTACATAAAAAACAGGACAAATCCAACCCATCCAATTACTGCCCCATCAGTCTACTCTTGATCATCAGTAAAGTGATGGAAGGTGTCATTAACAGTGCTATCAGGCAGCACCTGCTCAGCAATAACCTGCTCAGTGACGCCCAGTTTGGGTTCCACCAGGGCCACTCAGCTCCTGACCTCCTTACAGCTTTGGTTCAAACATGGACGAAAGAGTTGAATTCCAGAGGTGAGGTGAGAGTGACAGCCCTTGACATCAAGGCTGCATTCGACCGAGTGTGGCATTAAGGAGCCTTAGCAAAACTGGGATCAATGGGTATCAGGGGGCGAACTCTCCAGTGGTTGGAGTCATACCTGACACACAGGAAGATGGTCGTAGTTGGGGGAGGTAAATCATCTCAGCTCCAGGACATCTCTCCAGGAGTTCATCCTGGTAGTGTCCTAGGCCCTACCACCCTGCTTCATCAATGACCTTCCCACCATCACAAGGTCAGAAGTGGGGATGTTCACAGATGATTACACAATGTTCAGCACTATTTTTGACTCTTCAGATACTGAAGCAGTCCATGTTCAAATACAACAAGATCTGGACAACGTCCAGGCTTGGGCAGACAAGTGGCAGGTGACATTCGCGCCACACAAATGTCACGCCATGACCATCACCAATAAGAGACAATCTAACCACGGTCCCTTGACATTCAATGGTGTTACCATCTCTGAATCCCCCGCTATCAACATCCTGGGGGTTACCATTGACCAGAAACTCAACTGGACTCACCACATTAACACAGTGGCTACAAGAGCAGGTCAGAAGCTGAGAATACTGCAGTGAGTAACTCATCTCCTGACTCCTCAAAGCCTGTCCACCATCTACAACACACAGGTCAGGAGTGTGATGGAATACTTCCCATTTGCCTGGTTGAGTACAGCCCCACCAATATTCAAGAAGCTTGACACCATCCAGGACAAAGCAGCCCGCTTGATTGGCACTACATCTACAAGCTCCACTCCCTCCACCACTGGCGCTCAGTAGCAGCAATGTGTAATGTCCACAAAATGCACAAGATGCAGAAATTCACCAAAAATCCTCAGACAGTACCTTTCAAACCTACAACCACTTCCATCTAGAGGGACAAGGGCAGCAGACACATGGGAACACCACCACCTCCAAGTTCCCCTCCAAGCCACTCACCATCCTGACTTGGAAATATATCACCGTTCCTTCACTGTCACTGGGTCAAAATCCTGGAATTCCCTCCCTAATAGCATTGTGGGTCAACCCACAGCAGGTAGACTGCACTGGTTCAAGAAGGCAGCTCACCACCACCTTCTCAAGGGCAACTAGAGAAGGGCAATAAATGCTGTCCAGCCAGCGATGCACATGTTCCATGAGTGAATAAAAAGAGAGATGGATCTGTCCATGTCCCTGTTGGTAAGACCAATCAGCATATGGCTCTTCCTGGAGAAGACAACCCTTCTTCACACTGATGATATCCTCCAACATACTGTGTGGCAGTAACATTGTGACAAATAGGACAGATTCACAAAGGATCTAGCTGCGCAAGATTAGATTTACATGCGGTTCTGTTGGCCAACAGCAACAGCAGAACTGTTTTCAACCACAATGTGTAACCTCATTGCTTGGTATATCCCATATTAGACTCATCAAACATAATATATAAGATAAAACAAAGAACTGCGAATGCTGGAGATCTGAAACAAAAACAAAACTTGCTGGGAAAACTCAGCAAGTCTGGCTGCAACTGTGGGGAGAAAACAGAGTTAGCATTTCAAGTCCAGTTACTCTTCATAAGAACCGCACCGCTTTATCAGCATAATAAATAAAAGTTTGGAGAGAGATAGGTTGTTTGGCCACTCATGCCTGCTTCATCAATCAATAAGATTGTGGCTGCATTGTAATCCCTTCAAGGTCAATCTATCCTTCCTCAGATGTGATGCCCAGATCTCCTCACAGTACTCCAAGTGGGGTCAAGCCAGAGTTTTGTATAACTGCAGCTTACCTTCTGCATCCTTGTACGACAGTCCTTTAGAGATAAAGGCCAAGATTCCATTAGCTTTCTTGCTTACTTTCTGTGTCTGTTTGTGACATTTTGCTAGGCAGCCGTCAGGAGAAGAAGTCAGGATGTAGTTGGATCAGTTTAAAAGAGTGGTTGTCAGGTCAGATTGCGAGTGGTCAAGTGTTAGTTGAGTCGAGTGTGCGGTAGTCGGGGGAGTGACATGGGGGAGGGTCATTTGGAGAGTTACACAGATGTCAGACCAGGTTTTAATTATTTTCTGGGTAACTATCCATGGATTTACTGTACTCCAGAACTAGCCAAAGTATTGGCCCTAGCTCAGATTCTGAGGCATTCATAGAGGGTCCTGGGGAGCAGGGAAATTGCAGGGAAAAGATGAAATTTTCCAGGCAATTCCCACATAGATCCACATGTCAGGGCTTCCACGGGGTCATTCTTTTCTCATCTTTTTTGTTCTTTACTTTTAATTTTTTGACTTTTTTTGTTCTGCTTCCTTTAAGGTTGTTTGTATTTTGGTCAACACGGAGATCTTGCAAATGAATATTAGTGTCTTATTGCCATTCTTCCAGTAAATGGCACCATCCCATTTTGTAAGTAGAACAGTGAAAGGCTACATTTAAATTAGTTGCAGTAAATGACAATATGGAGTAATTTCAGCTTTTATCACTAGGTGGAAAATAGGTGATAGCGAACAGGCTGTCCGATTTCAAAATTGCTTGATTGCCTTCTGCAGAAATAATCCTTAGAGACTGACCTCAGGTCTTGCACAAATACGACAATGTTCCACGAATATTTTCACACAAGTACAAATGATTTCTCAATCCTAAGGCTCTGTTTGGAAGCACTGTCCATGGCTTCTGCTGCAAAGAGGTCATATTCTATTTCACTTCCCATTCCTCTAATTCTATTAAATGTGCTCAATGTACAGAATGTATACTCAGTTCCATTTAATCAAAGTATTTTGCAAGTTTCACTCAGTCATTTCCTTCTTTCACGGTTCCTTTATGTTGTGTTGCAAAACCACTTCAGCAAATGAACATGTGACTTACTCAGTACTACACTCCATCAACTGAGTGTGAAAATCATTTTGTACCAAACTGAATACACAAACCCGCCTGAAAAGTGAACTTCCTGTACCATAGACAAAAATTCTAAACATTGACTCAATCTTAAGTGCAGGACATTATACCACTAAATTCACCTCTGCATGCTCTATAATTACCAATGTAAAGAACAGTCTATCAAAGTATCCAAACAGTAATCTTTCAGATTTTTCACAATATGTTGTGCAAAGTTTGTGTAACTGTTTAGATTTCAGCTGAGATATACTGTTTTATTTATGTAATTTTCAGATTCCAGTATTATACTTTGATATTCTCAGTTACAACCCTTGAACCATTTATAGCTTAGTAGAAGCCTCCATTGGAGATCTAGATATGCAATGGTAGTGTCCCAATCTCTGAATCAGAAGCTCCAGGTCTGAATTCCACTCCATGACTTGATGACCATGGTGTATTCATAGCATGGCCAAACAGGGTGACTATCACATATAAATCCTTCCAAATGTGTTCTGTTATGGACCAGACCAGACACCCCGAACAAGTAAGGAGATTGCCTTAAAATAAATATAAAAGTTAGGGTAGAGGCTATTGTAAGGTGCTGTATTTCAAATGTAATTCGATTGATCCATCATTAGCTTTAAGAAAAGCACACTTTATCCTTACAATACAACTAAAATAGAAATGAAAAGAAGAACTGGCATAACTTTAATTCCATTGAAATATTTAACAAGATAATACATGATTTAACCACTAATGACCAACTGCTCCAATATGGGCAGCATCCCATAAACACACCTTCGGCAAGGGAATTTATACTCATGTGCTGTCTTTCCCAGTCCAGCCTTGTAAGAGGAAGCCTCACTGTCCAAGATTTCACTCTAGCAGCCAGGAACTCAAGCTTTTAGGTCATCAGCCAGCAGAAATCTTCAACTAACCGAAAGCCAAACTAAAAGTCTTCCTGGGTCTGTGCAAGCCCTGACCCTGCCCATTTATGATTCTTTTGTCTCATTTTAAAAAATATACCCAGGGAGAACTCCAACAATGTTTACCAACTCTCTGTCTGAAGCAGACATTCCAGCACTACTGTGGTAACCCCCTCTGCAAGAGAAACAGCAAAGAACGCATCTCTCTTAAAGCCATAGTAGACACAACTGGATGACACAGTAGTAAGAGCAGGAGATTTTCCAGCTCAGCTTTCCAACAGAAGGCAATGGCAAATGTTTGCAGTACTGCAATGCATAGCATAGGCATAGACCAAACAAATAGATCTCTGTGCCCCAACCCCTGGAAACAAGGATAGGAGAAAAGACACACTGACTGAACCCTTAAATGACAGTCCTACTAGTTCTTGTTAATGTTAATGAATTCAGTAGTTTGAAAAGAATCATAGGGTCATGGAATATTACAGCCCATAAAGAGGCATTTTGACCCATCAAATCCATGCCAGTCTTGAAGCACCTATCTACTGTAATGCCATTTCCTAGCACATAGCCCACAGCGTTGTATGTTATTGCAGTTCATGTGTTCATCTAAATACACCTTAGATGCTGTGATGGTTTCCACCTCTATCACCCTTTTCGACAGTCAGTTCCAGATACACGCAGCCCTCTGGATGAAAGAAATTCTCTTTAAATCCTCTCTCAACCTCTTATTTCTTACCTTAGTATTATGCCCCCTGGTAATTTGAAAAAGTTTATTCGTAATGACTGAATCTATTCTACTCATAATTTTGTACTTCTCGGTCAGGTCCTTCCTCAGCCTTCTGTGCTCTAAGGAAAACGACCCTAACCTATGTAGTCTGTCCTTGTAGCTGAAACACTGCAGCCCAGGTAACACTGCCACTCCTGTGACTGTGCATCTGTAGGCCCAAGGCTCCAGCTCAGATGCAGCAGTCATAGGAGTGGAGACACCCAAAACAAGACCCCAGAGCCCATTACAGAGGTCCCAGCTGATTTCAAGCAGTGTTTGCAGGAGCAGTGGAAGAGCAACAAGAAGAGTGCAGTAAAATCTTGCATTATATTCAGTGTTTCAAGATGGCACCAGAGTGTGGCAACACTTTGCATATATCATGCAAAAAAAAGCACTTTTCATTGTATTTAATACATATATATTATACATATATAAATGACAATAAATCTAAAAGGCAACACCCTGGTGAATCTCCTCTGCACCATCTCCAGTGCACTCACATCACTCCTATAGTGTGGTGACCAGAAGTGCACATAGAACTCTAGCTGTGGCCTAACTAATGTTGTATACAGCATCATCATAATCTCCTAGCTCTTGTATTCTATGCTTTGGCTAAGAAAGGGAACTTTCCAATATGCCTTTTGAACCACTCTATCCACTTATCCTGTTTCCTTCAAGGATCTATGTACAAATGCACCAACATCCCGCTGTTCCTCAGTATTTCTCAGGGCCCTACCATTTATCAGTACTCTCTTACTTTTTAGCCCTCCCAAAGTACATTGCTTCATATTTTCCAGGACTGAACTTTAGCTGCCAATTCACCAGCTCATTTATATCATTGTGCAGTGTAAAGCTTTTTACCTTAGCAAACCACCAGTTTTTGTTTCATCTGTGAAATTAAATTTGTTAAACATGATCTGCCGCTGATAAAGACATGTTGAGTATTCTTGATTAATCCTGGTCTCTCCAAGTGAAGATAAATTCTGCCTCTCAGAAGTTTTTTCCAAACGCTTTGCTACCATCAATGTTAAATTCACAGGTCTATAGTTCCTTGGTTTATCACTACCACCTTTACTGAAGGACAGCACCACATTAGCTGCCTTCTAATCCTCTGGCACCACTCCTGTGTCCAGTGTACCATTGTTTTTCAGTCACTCATGGGACATGGATATTATTGACTGGGCCAGCGTTTGTTAATTAAATGCTAAATAGTTGCAAGTGACTGTCAGCAAAACATCTGAAAAATAGCCGAAGTCAACTTTGGGTCAGACAACAGTCAGGCTTAGTTTGGGAATAGGATAACCATCTCTGGCTAGTGGTATACCCAGAGAAGGCAGACAAATCGTACCTGCTGAATCAATTGATATTTTTTCAAGCATTGCAGCAGAAAGTCTTTGCAGACGTCATTAACCACAGTCTTATCAGATAACAGACAGTGCTATTAATTGCTGCACTTGGTAGAAACACTGTTAGCTGTCACACCATTTGTTGCATGTCTTTAATCTTGGAATGAAAAAGGCTAAGAAACAATTATTGGTTTTTGCTCTGGAAATTTTTTTTTTATTTTCAGATGTACTTACAGGCATCATTGGTAAGTAGTTTTCTGGTTTACATTAATAAGTATAAAATGAAATAATTAACAATAATTTTGCCAAATCTATCCATTGCTTTGTAAATATGTTCAAGATGTCTATAATCTCACAATTGAACCATTTTTCTGCAAATAAGAACTAAAGGGCTGCACTAAGTCAAATAATAATTCTTAGTCCAAAAGATTCTTGTGGAAATATTTAATTGGTTCTATGGTCTCCACATAGTGAAGCTTTAATGTTTCCTTTAAAACACAATGTAAAGAGGTAATGTCTCTCTATAAAGATTACTAATTAGATTTTGTTCAAAATAGTGTGTTCAATTTTGGAAGACTTCCTTAAGGAAACATTTTAAGGACACAGGGAAGAGCCTCACAAAGATAATCCGAAAGGGCTGCCAAAAGTGTGATCCTAGCCATGAACAAAGGTTCAAAAGTGGGACTCACTTAATTCAAACAAAAGAAGCTTAAATTAGTCCTAAAAGGGGTGTTCAAAATCATAAAAAGATTTTAATCAAATGATTTGGTGAAAATTATTTGGACTGGTCAACAAGTAACTCAACGGCATTAACCAATGATCGTCAATGAAAGGTCAAAGAGAGGTTGGTGTGATGGGGTGGATTTTTTAAGTTGATGATTGCAAATAAATGGCAAAAAGTAACAGAAAGCAGAATTCAAACAAGCATATGAACATTAAATCCCGAGCAGTAGTCACAGTCAGAGCTTTACACCTTATCTTCCCTTATAAGATTATGACTGATCTTCTACCTCGTACCCATCCCCATTTCTCTTCCCTTGGTACCCGAAAATCCGCTGATCTCTGGGACTTAAATAGTTTCAATGACTGAGTATGCACTTCATCTCTGAGCTAACAATGTTTAAAAGAGAACTGGATAAATATTTTAAAAGGGGAAGCTGAAAAATCTGGCTGCAAGGAGCAGAGCAATCCATCTGCATGCTTAGCAGTTTCTGAGACCTAAAGATACAAGAGTTGAATGTTTTTGTAACTGTTCTGCAATATTCAAATGATTCTATTCTGTCATTTTGGCTTTTCGGTGGATGGTGTCATTTGTATTTTCAGCTATGATGTTGTGCAATGAGCAAATGAGCAAATGAGCATCACTTGCAATTACAGTCCTAATTGGCACACTTGCAAAGCTGCTAGCCAACAAATTGGAAAATTACTCATGTATGTTGTGATGTAGACTGTCTTAAGTTTGGATTTTTGATTTGAATTTGTGACATATGTTTTTTTTTTCTTTAAATCTGATAGAATTAATAATTATCTTGTGAGTGTTTCTGTAGTCATGGTGATTTTTTTCTTAACATAACAGTTTGTTGAGGGCTTCTTTTTAGACCTAATGGGTTTGTATTTTCCTTTGGAGTTTATGACTGGACGAGATAAACAACTGTGCATCTGGGTTGCTATTAGAACTTTCAGGATTTTTATTTGTTATAGTTAGAGGCATATTCAAGTTTAGTTTCAGTTTTGGGCAGTTCTGTAGAAGTTTTTTTTCATGTGGAAAGTTGCTCAAGAGAAAAGGGAGAAGCTAGTTAGATTTCATGACATTTTATTACCCTGGAGTAAGGAGTTAGTGATAGTCCCAGAGCAGAAATGTTGGCAGCAAGCCCTAAAGAGTTTATTTGAATCGGAGTACATTTAAGGTCAGGTGTATAATATTTCAGGAAGCAGCTATCAGATTTTTCAGACTGGGAGTCAAAGTCAAATTAAACCAATTGAGGTGTTAGAGAAAGGGATTTTCTGGTGTGAGTACTGTACAAAAGGCCTTTTGGGTATCGTAGAAGGGTGAATTTGGGGTTTGTAAAGGGATGATTTTAGGATTAAGGACACTATATTCCACAACATGTTTTAAAATTTTAGATTTGTCCTACAAATAGTTTAGTTTAATACATTTTATCTTCACTTCTTTTACTGAATTAACATATATTTTATTAAAATCAAATCTGCAAAATTGAGAGCTTATATTCCAGTGAGAGACCACCTCATTAAACCAGAACAAAACAAAACATGATCTCTCAAACCAGATTTCAGAGTGGGATGTGATTTGTCCAATTATAACATCAAATGGATTGTAACATATGGAGGCTGTTTGAGACTTCAGGATTTTTGAATTCACTGGATTCAACAGTGAACAAGTGAATAATTTAAAATCTATGACAAAAGTTAAACTGAAAGAGTTAGCAGATACACTGAAGTAAAAGGTATGATCTCAAAGGGCTGAGATGTTTCAAGTTTAAGTGAGGCGATAGTGGAATGGTAGTATCACCTGAGTATTAATTCAGAGACCCAGGTAGTATTCTGGGGACCCAGATTTGAATCCCACTCAGGCAGATGGTGCAATTTTAATTTTAAAGAAATGAAATTAAGAGTCTGATGATGACCATGAAACTGTTGTTGGTTACCAGGAAAAGCCCATCTGATTCACTAATATCCTTCAGGGAAAGAAACCTGCCACTTGGAGACTGTAAGGACTGCAGATGCTGGAAGCCAGAGTCAATAGATGTGAAGGTGGAAAAGCACAGCAGGTCAGACAGCATCCGAGGAGCAGGAAAGTCAACATTTCAGGCTGAAACTCTTTATCAAGACTGGGGAGGGAGAGAGGAGCCCAGAAGTAGAGAGAGCAGGGTGGGGCTGGGGAAGGGTAGGTGGAATGGTGATAGGTGGATGCAGGTAGGAGGTTATTGCTCCTGATGTGGTCTCCTCTATACTGGGGAGACCAAACGCAGACTTGGCTACTGTTTCACGGAGCATCTGTGCTCTGCACGCACCAACCAACCTGACCTTCTGATTGCCATCCATTTTAATGCTCCTCGCATTCCCCTGGCAACATGTCCATCCTTGGCCTCCTCCACTGTCAGAGTGAGGCCAAACATAAACTGGAGGAACAACACCTGATATTTCACTCAAAGAGCTTATAGCCCAATGGCCTAAATATTGACTTCACCAGCTTCAAAATTCCTTCACTCCCAGCCTTATCCCACATCCAGCCCTCCCCCTCCTCCTTGCCACCCCCCTGACCTGTCCTAACCTTCCTACTCGCCAATCTGCTCCACCCTTCCCATTGACCAATCACAATAACATCCTATCTGCACCTACCTATCACCATCTCTCCTACCCTTCCCCAGCCCCACCCCATCCCTCTATTTGCTTCTGGGCTCCCCTCCCCCTCCCCAGTCTTGACGAATGTTTTCAGCCCGAAATGTTGACTCTCTTGCTGCTCGGATGCTGTCTGATCTGCTGTGCTTTTCTGGCTTCACATCTAAAGAAATCTGCCATCCTTATCTGATCGGGCCTGCATGTTACTCCAGTGTATGGGTGATTCTTAAGTGACCTCTGGGCAGTTAGGGATGGGCAATAAATGCTTGTCCAGCCAGCATCAACCACATCTCATGAATAAATTTTAAAAAGTGATTATCCAATATTTAAAACTGGAAGAAAGGAAAACTGAAATTGGGTGTCACTTCTGGAATTACATAAGATGCAGTTAGAATGAAAAGAAAACTAGACTAGAGAGTGAGTGGGAAATGAAAAGATTTGAATTAGAGGAGGTAGAAAAGCAAACGAAAATACAGTTAAGAAAACTTTGAATTTAGGAAAATGAAAGATAGAGGTTGATGGAAAGGGAACAAAACAAAAGGCAGAATGAGATGGAATTTTTAAAAAAGACTTGATTTGCAAACAAATAAGGTCATGAGAGTACATGAGATGGCCATAATACAGCCTCCAGAAGAACAGAATATTTCAGAATGGAAGAGGTGCTGATTTTAGAGAACAAACAGAAGTTAATAAAAGAGAAAGACTAGAATCAAATAAAGAAATTAACATGCTTCTAAGGTAGCAAGATTAGACATACCAAAGATAATTGCTGAAGATTAAATGGGAGACCAATTTCTGTAATAAAGATGTATAAGGAGTCTTCAGAAAATGGAGTATATGCTAAAACTGTAGCAGCGATACAAAGAGAACATGTTTCCTTGAAATGTACTAAAAAGGGAGAGATGATTCAGGACAGTCATGAAAATTTTTCAATTATCGACAAGAAAAATCTGACACTTGTAGGTTCTGAGAAATATCAACTCAAAAGGGAAGCTATTTCCTTTTGCTTTGAATCATGCAACTAAGTCAATAAAGATAATGAGAGATATTGGAGCAAGTCAGTCACTGATGCTGACATAGGCTGCCATTTGTCTTTCAGAGAGGTTAATGTCGAAAAAATATTAATTGAGGTATACAAATCAGTTATGTGTACAAATGAGGTTATTAATCAGTCTCATTACAGGATTGGATTGAAAAGTGACGCAGTAAATAGAAAACTTGTAGTTTGAGTAGTGAAATAAATTCCTGTAGGAGGAATTGACTTTATTTTGTGAAATTACCTGACACATTCAGGACTATTGGCTTCACCAGGAGTAGTAGAACAACCAGTGGAGGTAAAAGAATATGAAATGTTTTGAACAAAAATCAGCTTTTTCTCTGGTTATGTTGTGACTAGATCTCAAGCTCATATAAGTAGACAAGAAGGAAAGGAGACTATGATACAGGGAGATGATTTGGAAATTCACCTATTAGATACAATTTTTTAAAAACTTAACTGAAAATGATGAAGGTGAAATAAATTGAGGCTGACACATTTAGCTCATCTTTAACAGAAATACAAGAAATGTATTAGGAATTATAGGAGTTATACAAAGCAGCTAACTCATAAAGTGCATTTGAAACAATATCTGAGTGTTCTTATTGAAAAACAGCCTTAGTGAAGAAATGGAGACCACCTCGAGGAATGGACAGTGATCCATCATGATCTATCACGATAGTTCCACCCCCATGGTGTTACGGGAAAGGTGCTGGCATGGATAGAGGATTGACTTACAGGCAGAAGGCACAGTGTGGAGATAAAGTAGTCTTTTTCAGGATAGCAGCCAGTGACAAGTGGATGTCTGCAGGGATCTGTGTCGGGACCAAAACTGTTTGCGTTATACATGAACAATCTGGTTAAGGAACTGAGGGCATTATTGCTGAGGTTGTAGAAAATACAAAATAGATGGACAGACAGGTAGTGCTAAGAAAGCAGGGAAACTGCAAAATGACAGGCTTGGAGAGCGAGCAAAGAAGTGACATATGGAATACAATGTGCAAAAATGTGAATTATACACTTTAGTAGGAAGAGTAAAGGCGTAGTCTATTTTCTAAACAGGGAAAGGCTTTGGAAATGTGAAGTTCAGGGGAACTTGGGAGTCCTAGTTCAGGATTCTCTTAAGATTAATGTTCAGCCTCAGTTGGCAGTGAGGAAAGTGAATGCAATGTTAGCATTCATTTCAAGAGGGCTAGAATACAAGAGCAGGAATGAAGGTTTGGGTCAGACCACATTTGGAATATTGTGAGCAGTTTTTGGCTCTGTATCTAAGGAAGGATGTGCTGGTGTTGGAGGGAGTCAAGAGGAAGTTTACAAGAATGATCCTGGGGATGAATGGCTTGTCATATGAGGAATGGTTGAGGACTCTGGGTCTGTACTCAGTGGAGGTTAGAAGGATGAAGGGGATCTTATCGAAACTTTTAAAATACTGAGAATCCTGGATAGAGTGGACATGGAGAAATTTTTTCCACTAGTAGGGGAGACTAGGACATGAGGGCAGAGATTCAGAGTGAAATGATAACCTTTTACAACAGGCTGATTAGAAATATCCATTCAAAAAAATAGGGAGGTTATGCTTCAGTTCTGCTGGGCAGTTGTGAGACCATATCCCTAATATAATGTACAGTATTGATCTTATTTAAGGAAGGAATGACATCCCTTTGAATCAATTCAGAGATGATTTACTAGAGTAATACTTAGAGTGTGAGTTGTCTTACGCAAAAGGTTGATTAGAAAGCAAGAGGCAAATTGCTTGAAACCTAAGATCCTTATGACTAGTTGAGGCCATGGTGGATATTAATCTCCTTTGAAGTGACTCCCAACACTTCCTGCCACCACAATATCCCTCACATTAAAGAGACATGTAGCACTAGCCATTTGGGGCACTGCTTTCCCCACTCCTGAGATGAAAGTTAATGCTAAGTATGGGTATGAGCTGGAGGCAGCAATCATAGCAATAAGGTCAATCCAGAGTTCCTGTGTCAGGAGAGGAAAGGCACCCAGTGAAGTGAAGTGTTTATTCCAGCAGGTATTTCATAACATTAAGAGAGAGGACAAAATACTTCAGCATCAGAATACAGGTTGTTTTGTTAGAGAATTTTTAGAATGTAAATCCAATTTTAAGCTGGTATGAATTTATTTTATGAAACTGTTTAATGTTAAATGATCACATTCCAAAACAAATGATTGTGAAATGGGATTTAAAAGTCTCACGGTGTTTGACTGATTCTGTACTTTGAAATGTCCTAAGTAAATGAGAATGAAATGAAATGTATTTTCATCTGACAAGTCTGTTTCACATAAAACCATCGTCCTCCACCTCTCCATCCACCCCAAGTTACGTCAGCAAGCTTTCATCTTCCTCACTGGCTCTAGAAGCAATTTAATAAGGCTGTGGATTAATATACAAAGCTGTGACCCAGCCAAGGGATTGCTATGGCTTTCTATTTTCCTTTGAAGACCAATGGATCCATGAAAAATGCACTTTGAGCACAAATAGTTGTACATTATGTGGTAATTTGGCAAGTGCTGCAGTAAAAAGTGTGACATGTTCACCAGGAATTGGAAGCATTGTATTTATCACCAATCCTTCGTCAACCTATTGATATGCTGTGTACATAATGATTTTGTTTTGGAGTGCAGTCATTTTACTTGAATACAATTTGCCATCTTGTTGACATTTTTTATGTCACAATTAGCATTCTGGGAATGATTGTATTTCTGTGTTCCATAATCCCTAGGGCTCCTGTTCTGAGCCCAGCTGTTAAATTTGCGCTTTGTCAACAAAGCAGGAAATGCCAGGATTAGTAATAACTTCAATCCAGAATTCCTGTGTCAGGAGAGGAAAGGTACCCAGTGAACTAAAATGTTTCTCTTAGCAGATATTGCAAAACATTAAGAGAGAGGACAAGCATGGGACTGGATGAACACAGCAGGTCAAGCAGCATCATAGGAGCAGGAAAACTTGACGTTTCGGGCCTAAACCCT
>JAHRHZ010000032.1:3794100-3822337 GCA_024137785.1 Ginglymostoma cirratum
AGGGTTTAGGCCCGAAACGTCAAGTTTTCCTGCTCCTATGATGCTGCTTGACCTGCTGTGTTCATCCAGCCCCATGCTTGTTATCTCGGATTCTCCAGCATCTGCAATACCTTTTATCTCTGAAGAGAGAGGACAAAATACTTTAGCATCAGAATACAGATTGTTTTGTTATAGTATTTTAAGAACGTAAATCCAATTTTAAGTTGATATGAATTTATTCTATTTTATGAAAATGTTTTATGTTAGATGTGCCTGAATTAAGGTCAAGAGTTGAATTTGCATAATCATTCGCCTACCCCTGTGCTTAAGAATCACACCACAGTGTAAACAAAGATGGTTCTATAGCATGAAGAGTAGTTTGCACCATAACTGGAGTGGTGAATGGTATATCACAAAGGAAAGAATAAACTTGATTTAATTTCTATTTGTAGGACCTTGTGTATAAATTGGCTGTTGTACTTGCTAAAAGCTAACAATGACTGAAATGAGATAACACGGTGTGGAGCTGGCGGAACACAGCAGGCCAGGCAGCATCAGAGGAACAGAAAAGCTGACGTTTCTAAAGAAGGGTCCTGACCCGAAACGTCGGCATTCCTGCTCTTCTGATGCTGCCGGGCCTGCTTTGTTCCTCCAGCTCTACACTGTGTTACCTCTGACTCCAGCATCAGCAGTTCTTACTATCTCTGAGTGACTGAAATGAATTAGTTGGCTACAAAATGAACAGAATATAGTATATGAAAGGCAAATTCTTTCCTGAACTGCATCCACATAACTGTCCAATAATCTAATTTTACATTTGCTATTAAAAACTGAATTGTACTGTATAAACAAAGTTAAAAAGCTGTTTCCCTGTGTTTTTAGAATCCCTAAGCCACGAACTATCTGTCCTACTAAACCACTTTATCAACAGCAAACCTAGAAACTTAGAAGCAACAGATTTTAACCTATCTTTGTTCATAGGAAATATGATTCTTTTCAGATGCAATCATTGTGGCTTTAAGTCACCGGAGCCTTGTATCAGCGTGCGTTCTGATAGGTTTACCCCATACAGTTCCTGAAGAGAATATGTGAGCACAATAAATTGCAAGTTGGAAATGTAACAGCATTTGAAGAAGACGGGAAGGAAAGATAATTGTTAAATTGGAATATACACATTTCTTAAAAACGTAAACTGATACAAAATGAAAATGACTAAGAGTTGCCACAACTTCTAAAGAAATCATACAACTACTGCTTGAAAAAACAAAGTATTATCGCCCATTATCATGTTTCTTTGTGTTTTTAATTAGTTAGAGTGTTTTTAATTAGTTAATGCAAAACATTAAGTAGTTTTAAACTGTCATTGACAGTTGTAAACTATACTGCAACAGATGTGAATTATGTGAAGATGGAAAAGATTACTCAGCGAGGAGCCCAGAATGCAGTAACCACTCTAAACCACATCCTCTTCTTTCTTTGTGTTTAACACTTACTGAAAGAAACTTATTCCTGCAAAAGAACATTTATTTTGAGAAAGTAAGCCTTATATTTTACTTTCCACTGAAGATGGAGTGGCACAATCCGATATTAATGCTTTGCATAGATTTGAAGACATTTAGCAACAGTACTGCAGCACAGTTTTAACAATATCAAACTTAGCATACAGTTTGTAGCTCTGTTGACAGCCCTTAAAAATCTGAACTTCATGTCTTGTTTTAATAATAGAGGGGAGTCTATTGTACCTCCAAAGGCAGCTCGCCAGTGTGAGCGAGTGGACATAGCTCTGTTCCCTCACTGGCAGTGACACACATTTAGGCTTTGGGGAGCAGTAAGCAAGGAAAATGTGATTGGGAGTAGAAGCAAAGTGTAGGCAAATAGTGACCCAGAAGAGCACTGTGACTTCAGGATGAAATGTACCAACAATGAACTCTCCAATTTCTTTGGCAATCTACAAAAGTCCATCAAAAGACTAAAGAAATCTCGTTGGAAACTTCATGGCACATATATTTTCTACGCTTCACATATTAGACTGATTAGTCTTGAAACATACTGCATCCTTTTTCCATTTCTAAGCCCATGAATCACTGCTTACAGGCACTTACCAGGGATCCTAAGAGCAGCGATGATCAAGAGGTCAGGTCATAAATGCTGCTGAAACACAGGAACATATGAACCAAATCAATGTCTACTCAGAGATAACAAGGTGTGGGGCTGGATGAACACAGCAGGCCAAGCAGCATCAGAGGAGCAGGAAAGCTGATGTTTCGGGCCTAGACCCTTCTCATACTGTTTTAATACTGCTTCAAAGAACAACACAAAATGAAACGATAGCCAAAGAGAAGTCCTCGGCATGATATTGAGAAAAATTGCCAATAATCACTATTGAATATATAAAATTCAAGTGATTGTAAGGCATGGCAGATGATGATCACAACATTATGCATTGAACTTATGTTAGCCTTCAGAATATAATTATGACATGTAGGTCATTTAGTATGAGACAGCTCAATTAATTTTTATTCCAGCTCCTGGTATTTACAATACAATTACAGGCACCTGCAGGTTCGAGCTCAAGATAAACAGTTTGGGTATACTGGAGCACACTTCCCTCTGCATGTCACGAAGCAATAGGATACAGCTCAGTAAGGTGAGACTGAGAGCTTTATATGAGTAGGTTATATGGAAAGATACTCTGATGACATAACGAACATGTCCCACAAAAGTATATTGCATATCTGCTGCAAAACGTAAAGGTAAAATTTCACCCTCTCATTAGAGAGGGAGAGAGATGACTGGTGGTGGTGGTTTAACCTGAGACAGCAGGATGAGAAGGAGAGTCCTTTATGGTAACCTCAGCTCATGTCGAAATTGAATCCACACTGTTGGCATCACGCTGCAGTGTAAGCCAGATATACAGCCAACTGAGCTAATCAATCCCCTGCAAAATATAATGCAACAAAGACAAGCTTTAAAACTATTGGTACAAGTTGGTGATAGAGTAGATTTATGGAATAATTTATTAGGATTCATCATTGAATCCAACAGGATAAATTAAATCGGCAATATATGATTTTCGATTGAATTAAGTGATTAACAGATTTGAAGTTTTCAAATGCTAACTTCTTGTTTCCCTTGTGTATAATCAACCAGGGTAGAGGAATTTGTGTGTAGAAACTTTTGCACACAATTGCAGGGATCTGTGAGGTCTGAATGAGACACATCTGGTCTGATTTCCCTGACAATGGCTGATACCAGAAAAGCTGATCATAAGGAGGTGCAAGAGAAAACCCTCAGGTTTCACCTGCCCTATCCGTCCCTTTCTCCCTCTTCCTCACACAAGTATCTGTCTGGGCAGCTGCTCCCAGCACTTAACTTATGCCATGTCCCATTCGGTTAGGTTCTGTCAACCAAAATTAGCCTTAATTCCCATTCCTGTCCTTTGGCCTTCTTTTTTCACTATCTTGAGGTCATATGGGCTTTCTGTTAAAACACAAATAAAAAGTTCATTTTTATTTTAAATCCTGAAGCTGGTTAGACCACATATAAACCTGATTTTGCTGAATGTGACACAGACCAATTTTATGGAAGGGACATCAAGTATCTGGCCCCTTGTAAATGCAAGGGCCTTATCTTTCTTTCAAGCCTGGATTCTGGACACATCTTTTAATTCTAATATGATGAGTGTTGCATTTTTGGCATAGAATGCGTCTGAACATGCTTTGTTTTAATCCATTTTAGGCCATAGTGTCATCGCATTTCTAGGTGCCTAGTCAGTACAGGGCTCAATAAGGAACTGATTGAACATTAGTCTGGATATAGTTCATAGCCTAGAGTACTTTAGCCTTCAATGTAATTTCTACTCTGTACTTGTCAAATCATGTTTTCCGCACAAGCAAACATGCAGGTTCCTCTGAGCTAGCTTTACCCTATCATGACAATAACATTCATTCTGCTAACAATTACAATAAAATCAATAGAAAAATAAAGGGGAAAAAGAGATGGAGCAAGAGAGAGAGAGTGAGAGAGAGACGGTAAAGAGGACATTCAACAACAACAGTAACTTGCATTTATGTAGCATCTTTGAAATAGAAAACCACCTTCAGGAGTGTAATCAGATGTAAATGAAAAAGGAAGGAAATACTAGAAGTGCTGACTAATACCTCAGGCTAGGAGGCAAGTTTAGAAGAAGGTCTTAAACAAGAGAAAGAGCTTGAGAGATGTACAGGATGTGGGAGTAATTCCAGAGTGTAAGGTCCAGCTGAGGGCATGGCTGCAGTGCTTGGAGCAATAGGAGTGGACAGTGTACAAAAGGCCAGAGTTAAAAGTGTAGAGTTCTCAAAAGATTGTAATCACGAAAGCCGAGCTTGGCCTCCTTGTCCCGTGGCCAATTGGACTGCTGATGTAGCCAATGAATAACCTACAGACCTTATCCTATCCGCATTATAATTATATCAGCTCAGGTGAGCAAGAAGGAGTTGTCCCAGCCAAATGGTTTACAAACATCAACAAAAACAGAAGTTGCTGGAAGCTCAGCAGGTCCGGCAGCATCTGTGAAGAAAAAAAATCAGAATTAACGTTTCATCAGAACTGACGAAGGGTCACTGGACCCGAAACGTTAACACTGATTTTTTCTTCACCGATGCAGCTAGACCTGCTGAGCTTCCAGCAACTTCTGTTTTTGTTCCTGATTTACAGCATCTGCAGTTCTTTCAGTTTTTAACTGGTTTACAAAGGCTGGCAGTTTGGGGAGCGGGGGGCCCTCACAGTACATTAATTTGTGCACACTTCCGTCTGCATGTCACGAAGCAATAGGATACAGCTCGGTATCCAGGAATTGGACCAAGGGCTAAGGGATAGCTATTCAGAGCCACCTTCCTGCTATTGCTTCAGATCTTATTCTTCCCCTGCCTGTGACCACCACATCCAGAAATCCAACCAAACAGCACGTACCTTTCCTGTCAGTGACATTCCAGCTTGTGATTTGGAGGATGTGGTCCTGTAGAGGTCAAGGCCTCCACCATGACACTGTTTGTTCTGGAGCTGCAGTTTTCTGCTTTGCCAGCAACTCCAGACATGTGGGGCTTCCTGACCCAGGGTCCTAGTTCCTGCAGAAAATCCATTTGCATCTCATCAGCTGCTAGAAGATCTGGACAGGCATTCTCAGCTTAAATGGATTTCCCACTGGAAATCTTTCACTTGAAACTTAAGATTATTGGGCAATGAACGTCCATCCTGGAAACGCTCCTACATTTGGACTTAGTCTACAAGCTGCAAGGGCCCAGCCAGTGCCTTTGAGAGAACTTGTGTTTTTAAAACACTGACACTAACATTGGGTAACGAATGAGGAAAGACAACATTATTGAGAGAGTTGTAGTGTGTTTCCTTCATGTTGCTGGTGCTACCTCAGGGTTGAATGTTAAGCAATTGTAAAACTGGACCCAATATCAATGAATAATGTGCACTCAGTATACAGGTTAACTACACTGTTTCTATGGTATTCGTCTAACATGTTCTCAAAATTTAATAATGACATTAACAACAGCTGTCTCCATCACTTGCTACTGCCTGGAATTGCTGTCCTTCAGAGAAAAAGGCATCTAAATGAAAATAAATTAAAGAGTAACCAAATCCCCAAACTGAAATAAAATGATCAAAGTGGACGATTTGTCAACACTTTGACAACCTAACTAAAGCACTGTAAGTAGCTTTGTGATAAGTTGCTGGGTTAGTGATCCTGAATGAATGATTCAGAGACATGAATTCAGGACCTATCATGCCATTGAAAAAATTAAGTTCAGTCAAGTAAAAATGGTCAGCAATGCCAATCATAAAACTGAGCACTTGTTGCAAATACAAATCTGATTCACTATTGTATCTATTTGTGACTGCAGGCTTGTGCCCTGAATGGTTTGCTCACTTAGTTGTATCTCAGATGCAATCAGACATAGACAACAAATACTTGCCTTGGCTTTGTCATCTATATCAAGGGAAGGAATAGAGAAAATGTTCTCCTGTAGACTATGGTAACTATTCACTCACAGCAGCCCTACATAGTTAAATTATAACTTTGGCTCTTACTCAGTAGGAGTTCAGGACCAGGACATCTTTTTTGCATTTGCTCTAGTTTATTTGCATTGTTTTGTTAGTAGTGCAGTGGAAACCCTACTTACTGTCAGTTAAGTCAGATAAAAGTATAACCTGAATGTCCCCTATCTTGCCCCAGGAACTAGCAGGCAGCTGTATCTTATAGAGGTGGGACAGCAGCAATTGAGAAAACTCCTTAACGCCAGTCTAGAATTGTGTTTTGTGAGCGTAAATGGAGAAAGACCTGCAACATCAGGGATTGATAAAACAGCAAGTCACCGAGGGTTTTGTGTAACAGTACATTAAAATAAATTAAATGTGACAGGAGCAAAAATAAACAAAAAAAAAATCCGTCAGGGTGATCTGGAAATATTGTCAATCTCTACTAAAATTGCAACTCAGGGTATAAATTTCACAAACTTTCTGGGGGCGTGTATAAGAGCTGACCATGCATTTTTTTCCCAGTGCATGTCTCCATTGATGTAGAAGGTTCCAGTGATTGTGAGACATCCCAAGCCATTCCATGTAGCAACCATTTGTTATAAAGGAAATGGGAGGAAGACTAAGGTTAAGATTAAATAATGTTGCATAGAGAAATAGAACATAGAACTTTGAACAGTATAGCACAGTTACAGGCCCTTCGGCCCACGATGTTGTGCCTAACTTCTACCCTAATCCTGAGGTCTATCTAACCTCCACCCCTACCTTATACTATCATCCATATGCCTATCTCGTAGCTGCTTAAATGCCCCAAATGAGGCCAACTCCACTACCCTCTCCAGCAATGCATCCCACGCCCCAACCACTCTCTGAGTAAAGAACCTACCTCTGATGACTCCCCTATATCTACCTCCACTCACTTTAAAACTATGCCCCCTCATAATAGCTACCTCCACCCTAGGAAAAAGTCTCTGGTTGTCTACGCTATCTATACCTCTGATCATTTTGTACACCTCTATCAAGTCATCTCTCATCCTTCGTCGTTCTAAAGAGAAAAGCCCTAGCTCTCTCAACCTTTCCTCATAAGACCTTCCCTCCATTCCAGGCAACATCCTGGTAAATCTCCTCTGCACCTTCTCCAATGATTCCACATCTTTCCTGTAATGAGGCGACCAGAACTGGACACAATACTTCAGATGTGGCTGAACCAGGCTTTTGTATAGCTGGAGCATAACTTCACAGCTCTTGAACTCAATCCCTCTATTAATGAAAGCTAACACACCATATGCCTTCTTAACAACTCTATCCACCTGGGTGGCAGCTTTCAGGGAACTGTGAACATGAACCCCAAGATCCCTCTGCTCCTCCACACCACCAAGAATCTTTCCGTTAACCCTGTATTCTGCTTTCAAGTTTGTCCTTTCAAAATGAATCACATCACACTTTTCAGGGTTAAACGCCGTTTGCCACTTCTCAGCCCAGCTCTGCATTCTATCAATGTCCCTTTGTAACCCAGAACAGCCCTCGGCACTGTCCACAACACGACCCACCTTCGTATTGTCCGTGAACTTGCTAATCCACCCTTCCACTCCTTCATCGAAATCATTTACAAAAATCACAAGTAGAAGAGAACCCGGAACAGATCCTTGTGGTACACCATTTGTACCTGAGCGCCATGTTGAATATTTTCCGTCCACTACCTCCCTTTATCTTCTAAGGGTCAGCCAATTCTGAATCCAATCTGCCACATTTCCCCCTATCCCATGGCTCCTTACCTTCTGCATGAGCCTACCATGGGAAACCTTATCAAACGCCTTACTTAAGTCCATGTGTACCACATCCACTGCTCTACCATCTACAAGGAGGAGAGATCGAATCAAACAATTCCAGAGTATCGCTGAAGGCTCCACCACCAAAAGTGGAGCCGAGCCGAATCTGAAGATCAAAGTGGCTGAACTGGGAGATAGAACTGGAGAAAGGTTAAACCTTGGGAAGGGCAGTACTGCGGACTGAGACATCATGGGGACAGGGGTGACAGGTTGCATAGGGACACTTCATTGTTATGCAGTTACTCAGCAGTAAACATGACAAGCTGGTATCATCTTGTCAAAAACAAGATTAGGTGGCACAACCTGTACTTGAAAGGAAGTAAATTCCAACTAGCCTGTGGAATCATTGGTCCCAATATTAACTCGGATGCTGGATTGAGGAATTCAGAGCAGGGCTGTGCAGATGGAGTTAGACGGGTGGGGAGCAGGTGTTGTTTGGTATCATGAAGCTCTGAATAATCAGAATGAGGCTCGTTGGGTAAGGTGCAGGTAATTCTGTTTCCCCAGGTTCTAATCTGGGACCATAAAGTAGCAGAGAGAGAGATAAAGGGGTAGTAGCAACTGCCGATGCTGGAGAGTCTGAGATAACAATGTGTATAGCTGGATGAATACAGCAGGCCAAGCATACCTATTCCTCTGATGTTGCTTGGCCTCCTGTGTTCATCCAGCTCTACCCCTTGTTATATGAGAGATAAAGGGAAGGGGGACAACATTAGGGTTGAAGATCAAATGGGAGGGTGTGGGTGTAGAGTGGCAAATAGCTGTGTCTGGGAGTAGGGTGGTAGATATTTGGATGAGATGGTCAGGTGGCAGATGATGGAGTAAAGTGGCAGATAGAAGTGTAGGTGAGGGGACTATAGCACCATCTTGATGACCACTCCTGATACCTTGTGATATTTGCTACCTAAACCAGTATGTGATACTGTTTTAGGATTGTTTGAGCTAGGTTGCTGCCATCATTCCTCCTTTGTCCATTTTTACCTTGGGCTTTTCTAGTGATTAGTGGATGAGGAGACACATTGTAGAGATTCTACAGAAGGGGCACCATTCTCAGATAGCAAGAAGGTATGTTGTGTGCCAGCAGTAAGTACAACTATATTTGATTCCCCAGTGCCTTGAATATGATCCAATGGAGGTATCCCATCACATGCTCATGGATGTTCTAATATGTAGGCTTCTTTACATGTGTGACATCAGTATGTCTGCTGTCTTGAAAATGTATCATTTATACATCTTCTGGAAATGTAACACTGCTGGAAATGGCTAGATAATGTCTGCATCTATGGGCCAGTGACAGTCTGACAGCACTGATTCTTATCATCAGGTGTTTAGCATGTTTTGGTGTAGGTTTCTCACATGGCTCTTTAGGGTGTCCATACGCTAATAGAATCTTTTCCACATTAATATGGTTTGGTTTCCTCCTCTCAGGATCAATCAAAACACTTTGCTAATTTCTTCTTCCAGCAAATTTTAAATAGCTTTCTCCAAAATTAAATCTTCGTTGCTTTTTAAAAAAAATCTGATAAAGGTTCATCAAGAATTCTGACACATTTCTGTCACTTGAGTTCTGATTTCAATGGTCTATATTCACAGTTCTCTACCAATCTGCAGAGGTCATTAAAGAGATTGTTTACAGATTCTCCTGGAAGTTGATATTTTTGGTTAAATCTTATTCATTCAAGAGTTTAAACGTTCTTAAATTGAAGTATCTATCAAAAGTCTTCAGAGATTTTCAAGTATCTGTACTCTCTTTGATGTTTTGTCCTTTAGTAATATCATTGGCAATTGGATCCGTTGTATTAACTTGCTCAGCCTCAGTCATTCCATGAAGTCTAATTTCATGTTCTATTTAGACCTTCTCTGAACTTGAATCTGTTAGCAATTATTATATGAAAAGATGAAGTAAATCATGCAGCCCCTCAAGCCTGCTTTGCCATTCAATAAGGTGGTGGCTGATTTGTTTCTGTTTCAAAAGTGTATATGTTGAATGAAATCATGATCCAACTTCATGAAAACAATGGAAAGGAAATGAGAACTGTTCTGACAAAGGGTCACTGGACGTGAAACATTAATCCCGTTTTTCTCTCCACAGATGTTGCCAAACCTGATGAGTTTATCTAGCACTTTCTGTTTTCATTTCAAACCTATCCACGGCCCGTGTCTGCTTGTGCACATCAACCATGTACCTCTTGCTGACACCATGGGTTCCTCTCTTGCCCAGGGCTGAGCAGATACCTGGACTCTGACATTCCTCCAAACGCCAGAAGCTTGGGGCATTTCTCCATTGACCAGTTGTGGAGGCAGGGCAATGAAGAGCTCACCAGCTCCTGACTCTAATCTGGAAAAAATACCCACTGAGACAGCATTATCTGCTGGTGGAGGGGTGCAGGAGGTAGTCATGCCAGTCCATCTTCTGAGGCACTTATACTCTCTTCCTCAGAGGTGGGGAAGGCAATCACCATTGAAAATACCAAAACAAAAGCAAAGTTGCTGGAAAAGTGCAGCAGGTCTGGCAGCATCTGTGAAGGAAAAAACAGAGTTAACGTTTCGGGTCCGGTGACCCTTCCTCAGAACTGAGTTCCCGAAATGTTAACTCTGGTTTCGCCTTCACAGATGCTGCCAGATCTGCTCAGCTGTTCCAGCAACTTTGTTTTTGTTCCTGATTTACAGCATCCACAGTTCTTTTGGGGTTTTTTTTGGTTACCAATAGTACCATCCTGTTGGTATCTGTGGAAGACAAAAGAGGAAATGTTATGAACAAGGATTCGAGGCTTGGCACCTGAGCATTAAATAAACACTGTGGACATAATGGAAGAATAGCAGGACAATGAACAATGTGGGATAGTAAGAACTGCAGATGCTGGAGTCAGAGATAACATAGCGTGGAGCTGAAGGAACACAGCAGGCCAAGCAGCATCAGAGGAGCAGGGCGTCCTCTGATGCTGCCTGGCCTGCTGTGTTCCTCCAGCTCCATGCTGTGTTATCAATGATAAATGTGTCTTACTTTGTTGTTAAGACATCGTGGTTTCGGTATTGCCATAAGAATGGTTCCAGTCTTCCTTGGCCAGTGACAAGATAAGTTGAATGTCGGGCACCCCACACCCATCCTGACCCTTTTGCCACAGTTAGGGCTGTTTTCTCCTGGAATTAGGGAAAGGGATGGATTGAGTGAGATGAAAGGGAATCACATAGCTGTTAGTGCTAATGCAGGTGGACAAAGGATGGTGAGGTGAGTGAGCAAGTAGGCAGTGCAGAGAGGGTGCGGGGGGTAGTTTGAGGAGTCAAGAATGAGTGAGACAAGATGCTGCATTCAACAGTAAAACAGTTTTGGTGGGAGGGAAATGCAGTAGTTGAGAAAAAGTTATTATGAGGATCAGAAGGAAAGTAGTCACACTTACATGGCAGAGTGGAGAAGGTTGTTTACCTCTTCCTACACTGCTGGATGTTTCTCCAGACAGTGGACACTGTTCTGAATGATGTAGCAACCTCAGACCAGGCTGGCAAGGTCAGGTGACATGGCCTCCTCAGTGATGACGATACCCATCTCCATGCCACCTTGTCTATCAGGATCTCCAGTTCCTCTTCTCAGCTATGACCAGGGCAAGTATTTGCTAACATTGCAGGGGATTTCCAGACTACCAGCACTGAACTTGGTGCCCAATAGCCTTTAAAAGATGGCATTGGCATTAGGGATACCAGTATATCCTGGGATATCCCAGCAGTGCTGAGTACTTCCACTACTGGGAGAAATGGGCTAGCATTGGATGAGAGGGGTGTGGTGGGAGGTAGTTAACAAGGCAAGTTTGGGACAACAGCACAAGAAACTGCATTAGGCCCAATGGTGTGAAAGCCTCCATGAAACTCAATGAAACTTACACTTTGCCAACATGTGATAGGATTCAGCCCAATGATTGTTAAGATAGTTCTCCAAATGAACCATTTGAAAAATACTGAATCACCAAATGCTGGAATTACTGGCATCCAGGGAAAAGTCATACAATGAACCCAAGTGTTTTGTGTAATTTAAACACGTGGGCCTCTAAGAATTATTGGACTATGACCTGAACTATGTGGGGTTCCTGCCTCACACCCCAACCAGAAACAAGCTTGGATTCTGTCAATGACTTTGTCTCCATTCCAAAATAAAACCAGATTTTAAAAAAGAAAAAATTCAATTCCACAATAGCATCATTCAGATGTAAATTGCCTCAGCACTGAAAGTGAAATGACCAGGACCTGCCTTCAGCCAATAAAGATTCCAAGCTATGAACTGCAAACTCCTTTTCTGTTTTGAGGATTGTGATTTGGCTAATTTATCCTCCCCTCATCTGCATACTGTATTTCTGTATATGGAATGCAAATAGGTCTACATGTGTGCATGTCAGGATATATTTTTATGTTTTATTTCACTTAGCTCAGTTTGAGTACAGCTGTAATTAAACTGTCTTGTTTGTTAACCTCAAGAAAATCTGTCCAATTGATTTTTTATTTACCACAGCATATTGGCAGTTAAGTGCTCACTGAGTTATTGAATATAGCCTTTTCAATAAAAGAAACTATTTAGTTCAAAACAGTGAAGGGATAAAGAGGAGAGATATTTTATCCTTTTTCACTTTTTATTATAATTGTGGATTCCAAGTTTTTACCCACCGCTGATGTTAAACTAACCGGTCTTTAATTCCTAAGATTATTCTTATAGCTTTCCTTTAATAATTGTGTCACATTTTCACTCTCCCATCCTCATGTACTTTCCCCCATCTAAGAAAAATTGAATAATTAAAGTAACACTTTCCCTTATCTCCTCTCCCTTGTTCTTTTGCAATCTGGGACGCAAACCATCCAGATGCAGTAACTAATTTACCCGAAATAGCCAACTTTTCCAGTGCCTTCTCCCTTTCAAATTTCACATGATCCATTATCGCCAACGTCTTCCTATAATTTGTTAGTAAACACCTTAGTAAACACAAATACAAAGAACTTATTAATCGTTAAATATTCTAGCCTTGCCCGATACCTGTGAACATATATCACTGTCTTTGTCTCTCTTGGTACCAGTGTCACCTCTTACTATCCATTTACTATTTATATACTTGGTAATTGGTTTTGGAGTTCATTTTTATGTTGGCTTCTATTCTACTCTCATATTCTTTCATTATGTTATACTTTCCTCTTCACGTCCCCCTCAACTTGTATTTAATTTGACCTGAATTCCACTTGATGAATTCACCTGATATGCATCATTTATTCTCTTTTTCTTTGGTTCATCATAATCTCTTTCTCCTACATCATTCATTTATTTCTTTGCTCCCTTAAAATTTCACACCTGTTGGAATGTACCTAGCCTGTACCTGTGTTCTAGTACAGTTTTCCCTGTCAGTCTCTAGTTTCAGTTTATCCCAGTTCTGTCTCTTTTTGTCACATTGAAGTGACCCCTCTTCCAATTTATATTAGCCCTATATTAGACTGTTTGTGTTTTCCTCTATTGCTAATCTAAACTATATGATATGATGATCAATTTTGCCCAGATGTTTCTCCACAGACACTTGGTCCTTAAGACTCACCTTATTCCACAGCACCTGATCCAACAATGCCTCCTTTCTATCTGGGCTCACAGAATGTATTTATTAAGGACGTTTTTCTGAATTTCTTAAGCTTTATGCTAAGACTATCCTAATTGCTATTTGAGTAATTTAAGTCACTGAGTATCATCATTTTATAATTCCTGCAAATCCTCCTGTAGATTTGCTCCTCACTCGCTCATGCTTTATAGAGGTCAAAAGAATATCCCAGCTCGTGTGATCTTTCCTTTTTTTGTTTAATTGGGTATATGTGACAACTGGGCAACGGGAGAGAAGCAATGGGCGAGGAGTAATCAGATGACTATGGAAACACAAGAGCATTCCTGCTTCTTTGGGCTCCAGAGGAAGATTTTTGCAGACACAACACAAAACATTTTTAGGCAGAGTTGAAGCCATAATCCTGAGCAGATCAGGCTCAACAAGCATCTTTGCTTAATTTCTTCCAGAGTATTTAAAACTGGTGTTAGACGCCTTAGTTGCCAATCTAGTGAATTTCTTGCATGTCTTAGGTGACGGGCAGGAAAGCTTCAAAAATGCCCTGTATCAACCATTTTTTAAGTAACCGTGGGGTACCAGATATTGGTTGCCAAATCTAGATTGCATTGCAGCTTTTTGTATTCTGTAAAATGAGCACAGTGAGGTTTAATATCTACCTTTCAATATCTGCAAATCATAGGATCTCTTCACAATAAAATGATAGAAGTGTTATTATGGTGAATAAATCTGATGAAAGTACATTTCAAAAGAGTTGAACTGAATCAATTGATATTTAAGACTGTGATTGATGGATTTTTGTTAGGTAAGGGTGTCAAGGCTACAGACCAGATTTCAGTCATAATCGTGTTGAGTATAGATTAGGCTTATGGGGCTAAATGGCCTCCTCTTGCACCTACCCAAATGTTTTCTACTTCTGCTTCCATTCAATTATCTGATTACTTGACTGTAGAATACACATTGTATCACATTAAAAATGGAACAGATTTAATCCCCTGATTGATTTGGACTCTAAATTATTACCTTGACTTTAAAAGATCCAGGATTGAAATATGCTGGTATTGTTATTCATTGAAACTGATATATATCTGCAGTTTCATTTTGGCTATTAAACCTGACTGCCACAGAAATCAAAGATAAAAGGTACTGCAGATGCTGGAGAATCCGAGATAACAAGCATGGGGCTGGATGAACACAGCAGGTCAAGCAGCATCATAGGAGCAGGAAAACTTGACGTTTCGGGCCTAAACCCTGCCCGAAACGTCAAGTTTTCCTGCTCCTATGATGCTGCTTGACCTGCTGTGTTCATCCAGCCCCATGCTTGTTATCTCGTTGCCACAGAAATCAATCCTTCTTTAATGTTAAACACAATGCTGTAGAGATTAGTCCTTATAGCACCTGTTTTTGAGATATGCACTGTGAGAACATTCTAATGAGGACAATAAAAATTGTAAATATTACTGAGAAATGCATAACCTACTTCTGGCTGCAGGTGGATAACACAGGAAACTGATTAGGCTAGTGGTTTGAACAACATCTATTCTTATGATCTTATCTACTGTTAGGCATATACTCATAGCACAGTGTGGGAGGACAATGCTGGTGCAAACAATTTAACCCTTAAGTTACAAAATCGGTTTCTCACGTTTAAAGTGGTCCTTCTAAGCTTTAGTGAAACTGGCAAATTTATTTAGTGGTGGCTGCTGCCATTGAAGCAAAGCCTCAGAAACTCTCAGCCACTACTGACCATTGCCTTATCCCATGTCTCTCTGGGGCCATGCATAGCGCCCACAGCTAAGCTAATGAGGCTGGTGAGCCAATTCTCATAGTGGCATCACTAGTCTAATGGTGACCACCCCAGAATTAGAGAGTAATTGTATTTCTAGGCCATCTATTTTGATTTCCATTGTATGCTCTGCTCTCCTGCTACTGATGTCACATCCACATCAGGCCATGCAGAACCCTGGCATCATAATCGATGCATAACTGATCTGCTAACCTTACATCCTATAGACCAAAAAGACTGTTTCATTTCAGCTCCATGATGCTACAGAATTCTTCCTGATCTACACTTCTGCCGACTTTGGACTAGTAGATGTGAAATTTGACTTAGCCAATAGCACAAACTGAGCTGTGGTGATTTAACCACACTCTGTTCAATTTTCTCTTCCAGTGATAGAAAATTGAGCAAACAATAAAACGGGTTGTCATTTTGTTATCAGTTTGATGTGTGAACACCTCCGACCTTGAACTAGATGGAACAAAAACAGAAGTTGCTGGAAAAGCTCAGCAGGTCTGGCAGCATCTGTGAAGGAAAAAACAGTTAACATTTCAGGTCCGGTGGCCCTTCCTCAGAATGGGAAGGGTCTGTTCTGAGGAAGGGTCACCAGACCCAAAACGTTAACTCTGTTTTTTCCTTCACCGATGCTGCCAGACCTGCTGAGCTTCTCCAGCAATTTTGTTTTTGTTCCTGATTTACAGCATCCGCAGTTCTTTCGGGTTTTATTGAACTAGATGCAAATCAGCTTTTACATAAGCAATTGTTCTCTGTGTACATGAAAGAAAAAGTAACTTGAAATGGTTTAGTGCCTTGTCTTAATTCCTACCACAATTCCTGACATTTTATTCTGAAAGCTGATTATTCTTTATATAAAGTGTTACTTTCTGCCATCTGTTAAATCCATGAACTTGAAACATTATCCAAGCTACTGTGTTTATTGTCACCTCAATATTTGAAATGAATTCTTCTTTATATTCATTCATGGGATGTAGATGGAATTGGCTATGTCAGCATTTATTGCCTATCTCTAATTGTCCAAGAGGTAGTTAACCACATTGTTGTGGTTCTGAAGTCACATGTGGGCAAGACCAGGTAAAGATAGCAGGCTTTCTTCCCTAGGGCATTAATAAACCAGATGGATTTTTACAATGTACTCCAAAATTCCAAACTGATTTTTTCGTCAAAGGATTTAAAAGTCATGCCTGGGGTCTGTGGATTACTAGTTTAGAGGTATTATCACAATGTCACCAGCATAGAACAGGTAACCATGCCTGTTTTACACCCTCAGACAGAGTCACCATTACTCAGTGTGTGATGAAGCAATCAGCACATTGACTTTCTTTCAGTTTCTCCTTTGGCAAGTGCTATCCAACATATGCCTGTTAATTTAAATCGTGCAAGTAAGTAAAGGCATTGAATGTAGCATTTTATTTATTTGTATAGTTTTTTGTTCTACTTATCTACAGCTTTGCATTGCAAAGGAACATACTCTCATAAATCTAACTGTAGTAAATACAAAATTTTACGGACCTGATTAATTTTGCAAAATTCATTTAATTTGATTTTATTGTCAAAACATTGATATCTGGAGTTTTGTTACATTAATTAGGAGCTTGACGTGTGTTACATTAATGTCTGGATAGACAGTTACCTTTCCAGAAGCCAATTTATCAATGTCTTGATGTAATCAAAATAATTAAACAAATATGTTACTCAGCTTGGTGACAAATAAATGCATATTATTACATGCTGCTTGGATTTACTTTTCAGCATATTTTATGCTAAATTAGGGCAGCTTTATCATATTCATAATTGAAACAATGCCAAAATAGCTGGCACATGCTTTTTGTTTAATATGGTCCATCCCGGGTCAAACCATGGCAAACTGAAATGCACAGAAAACATAAATGGATAACTGAAAATCTGCCAAAAATAATTTCAGTATAACACAGAAAACAGGTCATTTTTGGTTTAAAAAGAAGACATGGCTTGTTACTGGTTAAAGTATGATTTAACAGATTTCAGTCTAACAGCTTTTAGAATTTAGATAACACTGTAAATTATAACTGGATTGCCAGCTCATGGTCTGATCAATTGTTATATGTGGGATAATTCTATTGTTTAAGACAGTCCATTATGCTTAAAGCTGTGACAAACTACAGCAGTAGGCACTTTTGACTGAAGGTTATTGTAAATGCTTCAGCCTTTTGCACTGAAGTGATGGATACCTTTATTGTTGAGGATGGGGATATTTATAATGCGTCCATTTCCTGTTAGAGATAAAAGGTACTGCAGATGCTGGAGAATCCGAGATAACAAGCATGGGGCTGGATGAGCACAGCAGGTCAAGCAGCATCATAGGAGCAGGAAAACTCGACGTTTCGGGCCTAAACCCTTCATCAGAAAGGGTTGAAACCCTTCATCAGAAACCCTTCTGATGAAGGGTTTAGGCCCGAAACGTCGAGTTTTCCTGCTCCTATGATGCTGCTTGACCTGCTGTGCTCATCCAGCCCCATGCTTGTTATCTCCATTTCCTGTTAGTTGTTTAATTATCGACACAATTTATGACTGGATGTGGCAGATCTGCAGATTTGTTGACTGCGAGTTCACTTTTCCCTGTCTGTAGAATACTTACTCCATTTTTTTGCATGCAAGTTGTCCTTTATTGTGGATTCACCGAATTGACATCTCATTTTTTGGTATATCTAGTGTTAGTCTTGACATGCCCTCCTGCATTCGTCAGTGAGATAGGGTTGATTTTCTGGCTTGATGCTAACGGTAGAGTGGGGATATACTGCATCATGATTTACAGATTTTTCTGCAATACAATTCTGCCACTACTGACAGACCACAGGATTTCAGGGAAGTTTGATTCGATTTGCTGGATCCAGAACATAGATCGTAGAATGGTACAGAACAGGAACGGGCCCTTTGGCCCACAATATTGTGCTGAGCATGACAACAAATTAAACTAATCCCTTCTGCCTGCGCTTGGTTTATATCCTTCCAATTCCTTACATATTCATGTGCTTACCTAAAAGTCCCTTAAACTCCCCTGTTGTATTTGAATCCACCACCACCCCGGCAGCATGTTCCAGACTCCTACCAGTCTCTGTGTAAAAAAAACTTGCCCCTCACATCTCCTTCGAACTTTCCCTTTCTCACCTTAAATGCATACCCCCTAGTATTAGACATTTCAACTCTGGGAAAAAAACTCTTGACTTTCAACCCTATCAATGCATCTCAGTTTTATAGACTTCTATCACTTCTCCCCTCAGCCTCTACTACTCCAGAGAAAACAAGGCTTGGGGAGTGCTTTGCGGAACACCTACGCTCGGTTCGCACCAAACAATTACACCTCCCAGTCGCGAACCATTTCAACTCCCCCTCTCACTCCTTGGACGACATGTCCATCCTGGGCCTCCTGCAGTGCCACAACGATGCCACCCGAAGGCTGCAGGAACAGCATCTCATATTCCGCTTGGGAACCCTGCAGCCCAATGGTATCAATGTGGACTTCACGAGCTTCAAAATCTCCCCTCCCCCGACCACATCCCAAAACCAGCCCAGCTCGTACCTGCCTCCCTAACCTGTCCTCCTACCTATCCACTCCTCCCAGCTCAAGCCCCACTCCCATCTCCTACCTACTAGCCTCATCCTGCCCCCTTGACCTGTCTGTCCTCCCTGGACCGACCTATCCCCTCCCTAACTCCCCACCTACACTCACCTTTACTGGCCCCAACCCCGCCTCCTTGACCTGTCTGTCTCCTCTCCACCTATCTTCTCCTTTATCTATCTTCTATCCATCTCCCCCTTTCTCCCTATTTATTTCAGAATCCCCTTCCCCTCCTCCATTTCTGAGGGTCTAGACCTGAAACCTTAGCTTTCCTGCTCCTGTGATGCTGCTTGGCCTGCTGTGTTCATCCAGCTCTACACCTTGTTGTCTCGGATTCTCCAGCATCGGCAGTTCCTACTATCTCTGTAACACATTTTTCTAGCCTTTCCATGTAGCTTATGCCCTATAATCCAGGCAGCATCCTGATAAACCTCCTCTGCACCCTTTCAAAAGCCTCCACATCTTTCCTGTAATGTGGCAAACAGAATTGAACGTAATCTGTTCAACATCCATCCTACATGGCAGGATGGTAGTTCCATACAATACAAAGGAACTTAAAGATAAGACAAGGCTTCATTTCCTCAAATTCTATGCAGTGGACACTCCTATCAATGCTGTCGTGGATGGATGCATTGTAATGGATAGATTGGTGAAGAGCTCACATCGGAAGATAATTCTGTGCTTAGTTCCTTCACCACTTACTGCAGTACCTGTCTAGCAGTTACTTCCTTTAGGATCCCACCAGCTCAGTCAGTCGTAGTGCTGCCAAAGCAACTCTTGGTGATAGGCATTGAAATCCATTGAGTACATTCTTCACCCTTAATTCCTGCAGTGGTGTTCAACATGGGGGAGTCATCAGCTGCAATAGGTAGTGAACTGCAGCAGGTTTCCTTACCCATGTTCAACCTGATTCCATGAGATGTCAAAGGCACCAGATTCAGTGTTGAGGTCACCCAGCACAACTGCCACCCAACTGTATGTTACTGTGGTACAACATCTACTGGGGCTGTCCTGCCAGTGGGACAGGACATATTCCGGTGTTTGGTGGCGTCTGGAACATTGTTAGTAGGGTATGATTCCAGAATATGTCTATGTCCGGCTGTTCCTTGAATGGTCGGTGAGACAGCGCAATTTTGGCACAAGCTGTGTTTGTCATTGTCATTTCCAGTAATTAACTGATGCCAGGTGATCCATCTGGTTTCAATCCTTTCTTCTGACGTTGTAGCCATTCGATACAACTTACTGAACCATTTCAGAGGGTAGTTAAGCATCAACTACATTGAGAGGGGTCTGGACTCACACATAAACTGGGCCAGCTACAGTTAGCAGATTTCATGCCTGAAACATGGGCACTCACAACAATTGACACTGATTACACGGTCACCATTAGGCCAATGTTTAATTCCAAATTTTTTTACAAATGTGAAGTGAAGTTTCACTGTGCCCTGGTGGGGTTTAATTGCAGAATATCCTGAAAACATTGGTCCCTGGAACACTAGTCCAGTGACTGTTCCCCTGTGCTCCCACCTTTCCCTAAATACAAAATGTATCAGACTGACAGTTTCACTTAGATCAGGACTTTACCCAGGAGCAGGTTAAAATAACATCCCTGTTCTAACTGGAACATGGGACCATGACTTCAATTATTAGTTGGGCTTCCAAAAAGATAACACCCAGTGACAAAATCAGTAATATATAACACAAAGACTTGGGCAACATTTGGATTTGCGTGATTAATTGCTAAGCATTACATTTACACCTCAGAATGTCAGTATTACCATCACCAACCAGGAAAGAGTCTATCAACATTACTTGACATTCAATGCCCTTATATTTCTGTTTTCCACCACCATCAACACCTAGCAGCAACTCTTACTGCATAAAACACATAAATACTGTGGTTACAAGGGCAGTTCAGAGGCTGGGTATTTTGGGGCGAGTGGCTCATCTGTTGTCTCCCCATATCCTGACCACCACGTATATCTAGTATAATACAATATTCTCCAGTTGCCTGGATGGATGCGGGTGCCTAACCACTCACAAAACCCCAACACATCCAAATCAAGAGCTAACCATTTCATCAGGACCCCATCTAGCACTACCCCTAAACATTCATTCCTCCCACCTGAAGTTCAGTGTGGCTCCAGCGTGCCTGTTCCCAAGATAAACTATAATAACTTATCAAGACTTCTTCAGCAACATTTCTCAAACCCAAACTACTGCTCGCGAGAAGGACAAAGAAGTTGGCTGCAGGAATTACCACCAGCTCTCAGTTCTCCTTTAAATGAAACAAAATCCTGACTTGGAAGTATATAATTGTTCCTTCCTTCTTACAGAGTCAAAATTGTGCAAATCCATAGCAAGACAGGAGGACTGGACACAGTCACCAGCACCTAAATAAGTGGGATAGAGGTCAGACTGGTGGTGGAACTGTTTGGGCCTCAGGAGCAGGAGGAGTGAGAGGAAAAGAAACAGCAAGAGTGGAGGAATCCCACAAGTAGGCAGTCTGGCAGTAGATCTGCTTCAACAAAATCAAAGGGCAACGTCGCAGTGAGCAGGTAAGTAATTTTTGGATACTCCTCTCTTGTCTCTTGTGACCCGACATTCATGAATGTTAAGATCTCAAGTACAGATTAAAAACTTTACATAGGTAATTAATATTTTGTAACTTCGCAGCTAATTTTCTTCACTTGATAGGGTTAAGGAATTATGAATGTTTGTCCAAGAGTAAGATGTTTCTAGTCTATCCTTAAATAGGAGTAAGAGTGAAGTAAGAACAAGGTTCTAAGTTCTACTTATTTAAGTTATGTCTCGGCAGCTCAGCCATGACTTGCACGATGTGAGAAGTCTTTGATGTTCCTGGTGGTCTGGACGGCCAAGTGAGCAGGAGGTGCTTCCAACTGGTGCAACTCCAGCTTCAGGTTTTGTAGCTTGAGCAGCAGCTGAGAGGCTGGAGAGATTTATGGATAACATGATTTATTCATAACATTGGGAAGAGAGGGTATGGTGGACCACCGGACAGAAGGAGGGAAATCAGGCAAGTGGTCAGGAAGTCCCCTGAGTGCATGCGACACATTGGTGGCCTTGGAAGAGGGACAGTCATTCTGTGGAGATCAGGCACAGCCAGGGCCATGGCACTGTGAGTGGAGCAGCTGCTCAGCTCAGAAGGAAGAAATTTTGAGGCAATAGTGGTCAGAGATGTTTTAATGAGGGGAATAGACAGCCACTTCAGTGGCTGTAGTGGTGACTCCAAGATGATGTGTTGTCTTTTAGGTGTAAGGGTCAAGGACTTCGAAAAATGGCTGCAGGACACGCTGAATGGGGAGGGTGAACAGCCAGAGTTCATGGTCCGTGTTGGAATCAACTGCAAGGGAAGAAAGTGAAACGGCGTTCTGTAAACAGACTTTTAGAAAGTTAGGTAAAAGATTCAAAAGCAGGACTTCAAAAATAGCAACCACAAATTACTCCCGGTGCCATGCAGTAGAATGTATGAATAGAAGGAAAGAGTAGAGGAATGTATGGCTGTAGAGTTGGTGTAGAAGGGAAGGCTTTAGATTCTTGAGGCATTGGGACCATTCCTGGGGGAAGTGACACGGGTACAAGTTGGATGGGTTACATCTGTACAGGAACAGAACCAACATCCTGGTATGCAGGTTTGCTAATACTGTCGGGGTGGACTTTAAACTGGATTGACAGGGGTTGGGATCCTGACAAGTGGTTCTGAGCCATTTCGTGTTAACCGCTTAGGCACTTGTTGCCAAAGATTAGGGTGAGCTCATTCTTTCTGTAAAGTTAAAACTAGCAACCTGTTCAGCCCACATTTTTAAACATATTTAATTATGTAAAGTTCTCTGTACTTTTGTTTGATAAGCCTTGAAACTGCTTGATTTTAATTTACATTTTCTGGATAATGAACCGAATAACCGAACAAACCGTCCCATCTTAGATAAAGGTAATTGATTAACAACATTTTATTCAGAAAAATGTTCACTGCCAAAAGCTGAATGCACAGTAACTTGCAACAAAAGAAACATAAAAATCATATATAAACAAAGTGACATATTAACAATCATCAGGGAGTGACTGGAAAGTGACAGATGGAATATTAAAAGAAGCAAATTTGAATAAAAACATTATTAGGATTACAAATCAACATCATTCTTACATTACATGTAATGAACTATATTGTTTATTAACTATTGAAAATGAGTGACCAACAATGATAATGATCTGTCAAAATCACAATGACAATCAGCCTTCATGATTATTTAATTGTAAATGCTACAGCATCTGCAAGCGAGGACAGATGCACAATTAAACAAGGAAATCTAAATTGCTATCAAAGTTTTGTCCCGGTTTGTTCTCTAAAAACAGCTTCTTAAAGCCAGAGACTCCATTCAAATGCATTAAGTCATGGGAAGCTGCTGTTTACATGATAGATACAAATTAAATTTAGTATAAAGTCCAAGTATTATTTTAGCTGCATGATAAATGTTATTTTTTTTGCAAAGCAACCCCTCTGGCACTCCTATTAAAAATGTTAATCCTACTTCTTCAGGTTATAATTATTTTTGGAGAGTTTAGAAAGTTAAATTTTGTTCAGTTTCTTTCTTTGTCTTTTTACCTCTCTCTTAATCCTCCCTCATTTTCTTCCTTTCTATTTATCTGATTTTTATTAAATTCACCCACTCGTACACTTGCTAAATTTTGATTTAATATCCATATGTTCTCACCTTGTATTTTTCAATTCACAGTCCTCCCATCAAACTTATTAAGTTCATGAATACACAATTACTTGTCAGATTCTCAGATACCAGTTGTCCTACGGAGGGTATCAGTGCCACTTCCATCAGAATATTATCAACATTAAACAGGCAAGCACTTGTCCAACTGCCGATGGGCAATAGTCATGGCCATTAGCCTGCAAGAGCAAACTTTGGGCTTTATTTTGGAACATCTCACTTTTAAACTAACTTTACTAAAATCTCACTTCAAAAAACTGCTTAATTCAGGTGTGAACTGTGATTAACATTGAGTCATCATTGTCTGTGTACACATTTGAAGCTCAACATAAGCTTTTGGTCGCAATAAAGGAACAACATCTCAGAAGTTGATTATCAAGTTGAAAATTAGTTGTCAGCTAGTTTCTTAAATAGGCTAAGTGATGGAAGCCTTCAGTTTCCTAAAATGTTGATCATCTTCACGATAGTCAATTCTGAGGCAACACATGGTGGGCCTCAGAATGCCCATTGTGACATAATGCTCACTGCTGCATTTCCTGTGGATGAATCAGTCGATTAAAAAGGTGCATGACTTATTGGCTGTAATTCCCCCTCAGCCGTCTTCTTAGCCAGCAGATCTTTTAGTTTCTGTCCCCTCTTCAGCATTCAACCAAACAGTCAGCCTCCAAGAGGCGCAGCCATCAGTGACTATCTTCCACTTGTCGGTGTCAATGTCCTTCATCTTCATATCTCACTTCCAGGTGCAAGCAAAGGCATGGAAGCTCAGGAGGTTCTGACTCAGTGGCCAGTTCACTGCACAGGTGGTGTTTGGGTATATCACTGTCATCAAGCCAATTAGCATGACCAAGCCAACAGAGACATTATTAGCTTAGGAATGAGTGTACACTGATGGAATTAAAATGTTACAGGACCTCTGAATTGGTGACCTTTTCATGTGAAATGACTAGCTTCACCCGTTACTCAAGATTTTTTTGAGAAACTGACATTCCTAGGTAATCTGAGATAAATTTGGCACTTTTCAGAGTCAAATATGGCATTTTTAGGCCCATTTATTAATTTGTGCAATGGTCTGTTTGGCATAGCCATTATTCTGTCATACAAGTGAAAGTAGTGAGCTGCTTGACACTGCTACTATAGAATAGCAATACGAGTGGCATTCTTCATTAACAAGATGCTGCTGTCACTCCATAAATATATGACACCTACCACACAATGAGTTATGTGGTAAATGAATTTCAGTACTGGTGTGAATCAAGTGTGTAGGCCGTGCGCACCAGTGACTGGTCAATTGCATTAAATTGTACATTTCTTCAGCTATTCACATCAGTAAGAGTGTTGACTGTGGTCAACCAGCCAACACTTACAAATTCAGAAAGAAACACATTACAAATCACTTTCAAATTCATTGTGTCCAACATTAAATGCAATTCATGATTGAACAATACTTAATAAATATTCCTGATGGTGCTAAACATTACACTAACAACTAATTAATGATTATCAGTTAGGCTAGCAGTACTGTATGTTTTCTAGAAACTGCATTTATTGATATACAAGGGCCCTTGTCTTTTACACATATATCCATGCATTATACTTTTTTTCAACTAAACAAAAGCTTTGGGGGAAATCTATCCCTTGTTGCATTTCCCATAGCAACACCTTGGCCAATCAGAGTTAACTTGCCTGGTTTGAATTCAAACAAACCCTTGGAGTTAACTGTCCCAATGACAAAATTTCCACCAAATAGAGTTCATGAGTCAATCAATCAATCAGTAAACTCTTCTTGTGTAGTTTTTTTTTGTTGAGTGCGAGACAAAAATCTTCTGCAGCGTTTGTCTTTTTTTCAACCATGTTCCTACTGACAGTGTGACCACTGCTATATTCTTAGATTCAAGGGTCCATCTGCCAGTAATCTGAGCACCTGCTTAAGTTGCTCTTTCAATATGCAGGCTATGATCACATGACATACTTAAGACACCGATGCCCATTTTATAATACGATTGGGTGAAGCTTGAATTGAATGCTCGTGATCCAATTGAACTGGCTGGATATTAAATTTCCATTATTTTCGAGATGGACCATGAAGAGAACCAGCACTCCTGTAAGATCTACAAAACCAGCTCAGATTGCACACACTTCCCCCACCTCCCACAAATGCCTCATCCCATCTCCAAACCAGTGCAATAACTGACAATTGCAGTGCATTGACTAGTAATCACTAATAACATCATTTCCATATTAAAGAGTGTGGACAGGCATTACAGAGTGGAATGCTTGCCAGAGGTCTTACTTTCCTAGGTGGCAAGATTCTTTCTGACAGCTCGCCACTCCAAATTAAACAAAATTGATCACAAAAATTGATGGGGTGGTTTATAGAGTGACTCGAAGAAGTGCGTCCTAATTACTGGCCTAGTAGCTAAGCCAAAAGACCAAAACAGTGCTTAGGACTTTTATATGAAATGCAGCTGATATAAATTCAGTAGTTTTACATTGAATGTTACTTTTGATTGGAGCATGATGAAGGTGCTGTGTTAAACTGAAGCTATCATTCGATTTCTCTGAAAAGCTTCCATATGCGACAATTTTTTTGACAAGGTCAAGATTTTGAATCAGCTGTGACTATTAAGAATCTCCATGAAAACTGTGACACTGACCCTGAGAAGAAAAAAATCATACCAAATTAGGTATTAGTGACCAAAAAATAGATGGCAAACCTACACTGCGCTCTTAGAGCACAATCGCTGAAGACAGCAAATACTCAGTTAGTGCAGATTCAGAACCAATAACAACTAGAATTATAGAGTCATTGAATTGTACATCACGAAACAGACCGTTCAGTTCAACTCTTCCATGTCGACCAGATGAACTGATCTAGTTGTTTTTGTTAGCATTTGGCCCATATACCTCTAAACCCTTCCTATAAATCTACCCATCCAGATGCCTTTTAAATGTTGTAGTTGTACCAGATTCCATCATTTCCTCTGGCAGTTTATTCCATACATGGACCACCCTCTGTGTGAAAATTTTGCACCATAGGTCCCTTCTAAAACCTTCCCCTCTCACCTTAAATGTTTACCCTCTAGTTTTTGACTTCCCTACCCTGGGAAAGAGACTTGGCTATTCTACCCATCCATGCCCCTCATGATATTACAAACCTCTATAAAGTCACCCCTCAGTTCTGACGCTCCAGGGAAAAGAAACCCTAGTCTATTCAGCCTCTATCTATTGCCAAACCCTTCAAGCCCAGCAACATCCTTATAAATCTTTTCTGAACCATTTCAAGTTTAACAACATCTTTCCTACAGCACGGAGACCAGAACTGAACACAGTATTCCAAAAGTGGCCTCACAAATGTCATGTACCACCGCAACATGACATCCCAACTCCTACACTCAATGCATTGACCAATGAGGGCAATGGTGCCAAGCCCCTTCTTCACCACCCTGTCTACCTGTGATTCTACTTTCAAGGAATTATGCACCTGCACCCCTAGGTCTCTCTGTTTGGCAACACTCCGCAGGGCCCTACCATTAACTGTATAAACTCTGCCCTGGTTTTCCATACCAAAGTTTAACACCTCATGTTTATCTAAACTCCTTCTGCCACTCGACAATAATTTGTATGGCAAAGAATAGGCAGTGAGTCAATGCTTATAAAAGGTTGGAATGGTCTATAGTTCTACTTAGTATGAATTCCAAGGTGATTACAGTGGTGGAATAGTTTTTACATTAAAGATTTTATGGTGAAGATCTCCCTGTTCACTAGTGGGGAAATTTGTACAACAAACATTTATAGTGAGTTAGACTTTTCACTGGAAATAAATAAAAAAACAAAAGAAACATCTCCCTCCTGACATTTTTGAAGTGACTCCAGATAGAAGATTTGATCTGAAGTGTGGGTATTTGAAGCTGTCTGAAATCATTGCAATTACCACAAGCATGTCATTGCTTTAAAGAAATATTACGCCCATTTCCTTTCCTCCTGTGTTTTATTCAGAAGGGAAAGAAGCTAGAGAGGTGCTAGTGCAATGTGGCCCAGCACCGTTTTGTTAGTAATTAAGTAGAAACATTTGCCAGATGTTATGAATAGTTAAACTGCCCTTTAAATTTTCATTTCTGAAAATCTTTACCTGAACTAGAATCTTATGCTTTAAGACAAGATTTCTAATTTATTTTTAAATTCTTTATTTAATTATAAGGCATGAAATGTGCAACTACAGCCTTTAGTTTAATTTTGTGAACTAAGTAGTGACAATCATTGAAGTTTAATAAATAAATTACTCTGAAAATTTAACAGATCATTGATAATTTTAAACTCAATCACATAATTTAAGAATGTCCTTTAAGGAAGGAAACTGCCATCCCTACCTAGACCACCCTACATTTGACTCCAGACCCACAGCAATGTGACTGACTCTTAAATGCCCTTGGAACAATTAGGGATGGGCAATAAATATTGACCTAGCCAGCAGCATCCTCATCCTGTGAATGAATAAAACAAAAGATTTCTGACCTAAAACATAAGCATCACCACAGATGACAACTGGATGCTGTGGAGATAGATGAGGTGTGTATCTTGTCCTCAATCCATGACAGTTACTTTAAATTGAGATGGTGGCTGCTTGGTTTAAAGAAGACATTTGCTCTAGCAGATAACAAGGTGTGGAGCTGGATGAACACAGCAGGCCAAGCAGC
>JAHRHZ010000032.1:3822737-3895496 GCA_024137785.1 Ginglymostoma cirratum
ACACCTTGTTATCTCGGATTCTCCAGCATCTGCAGTTCCTATTATCTCTGCTCTAGCAGAACTTGCTTGGCAACCGTGCAATTGCTTCTGTTCATGGGGAATCCACGTCTAATAGCACCTCAGTCAACGGCTGCTTAATTCATTGACAGCCTTAACTGATATTTTGACTGATCAGTTTCTATTTATTTTAACAACCTAAAACAAAAACTGTGCTAAACATTTTTGTCCAGAATTGTATCTCTGTTGTCTTATTATCATATCTATCCTGCTGCTCCCCTCCCCCTCTCAGCTTCTCAATAGTGCCACAGGCTGTGAAGCTGTGTCCCAGTCAGGAGGATTAAATGATCTTGCACAAAGGCTTCTCCAGGGAAGCCATGTCTGAGTAGCATTCAGCTCTGGGAGTGAAACCTTTGGGCTGTTTAAAATGAAAGTTCATATTAACAGCCATCGTGCTGAGCTTCTCATTCCTTTCAGTTTATAACATAAATACAATATCAGCTGAAATAACTACAAAAGATTTGCTGGAAATGCATGGGGGCATTTTAAAGAGGAAGAAAGGTTAATGTTTTGGCTGCAGCTTTTCATAATGTTTGCAATTTTGCTTGTCAGATTGTGAAGTTTGATAATGCTACCCACAATGAATTATCGCTGGAGTGCAATGACAGCTGACATATATATATATAGATAGATACTGGGATCTGCCGATGCTGGAGAATCTGAGATAACAAGGTGTAGAGGTGGATGAACACAGCAGGCCAAGCAGCATCAGAAATTTCTGAAGAAGGGTTTAGACCCGAAACGTCAACTTTCCTGCTCCTGTGATGCTGCTTGGCCTGCTGTGTTCATCCAGCTCACACCTTGATATATCTGACATATATATAGTCCTCAAAAACTGCCACACCCACAATATAACTCACTCAGAGATAGTAAGAATTGCACATGCTGGAGTCAGAGATAATACAGTGTGGAGCTGGAGGAACACAGCAGGCCAGGCAGCATCAAAGGAGCAGGAAAGCTGACGTTTTGGATCGGGATCCTTCTTCAGATTTTTTTCAGATGTTTGTGCCTTTCCAACAATTTTTATTTAAAATTCACTCATTTGCACTTGAAAGAAACTTTGTACTTTGATCAACAGCTCTAAAAAGATATTTCTTTCAGATTGATCAATACAGTGAATGTAAAACAATTCTGGCTACCTCATTTGTATACGAAGGTGGCGAGGGAATGGTATTACCATTTTAAGAAAGAGCTTGAATTTAAATAGCGCCTGAACGTGGCTGTAATAAAAATCCCAAAGCAGTTTGTTCACATTGATTACTTTGAAATTAAGTCACCATTGTGTTTTCCAGGCAGAAAGATATAGGGCTGAGTCTTAACATTTTTTGGATGCTCTGTGTTTGGAGGAATGGTTCTTACTTCATGGCCAAGCAAATTTTCTCACTGTGTCTTACCAATTTTGTCAATTTAATCGGTACTTCAGCCCTTATGGCGAGTACAGTATCCAATTTACGTCATTACCATATGAAGTTCCTGGAGCAACTTGCCACTCACCAGAGTTCCGAATTGACTTGCTTCCCTGGCCCAGGGGCCATCTTTGAAAGGCTGTTGCGCACCCAGACAAGCACCGTCAGTGTGGTGCTACTCAGGGGAAATCAGCACCCCCTGGAGAAATGATATTGGACTTCCTGCTAGAAGAGGTGGTGCACAGGCAGGATTAACCATGGAGGCCATGGCACCAGAGCATGCCAGTCTGGTCCAAGGCCACCATCCGAGGTTACAGCAGTCTCAGCCATCTGGAGAAATGCCCAGTACTGTAGGAAGAAGGTAAATGTTGTTTTGCACTCTGCCAGTGTAAATGCCACCATAGAAATGGCAGATGGAGTTTAATCCAGACAAGCATGAAGTGATGCATTTTGGGGGGTCAAAAGCAAGAGGAAAATATATAGTAAATGGCAGGATTCTTAGGAGCATTGACAAACAGAGGGATCTTGGGGTGCAGGTCCGTAGCTTCCGAAAGTGGCAACACAATTGGATAAGGTGATAAAGAAGGTGTACAGCAAGCTTGCTTTCATCTCTTGGGGTATTGAGTCTAAAAGTTGGCAAGTCATGTTGCAGCTGGATAAAACTTTGGTCAGGCTACATTTGGAATATTGTGTGCAGTTCTGGTTGCCACACAATTGGAAGAGTTTGAACGCCTTGGAGAAGGTGCAAAAGAGATTCACCAGGATGTTGTGTGGGTTGGCGTGTAATAGCTATAAGGAGAGGTGGGATAAACTTGAATTGTTTTTGCTAAAGCATCAGAGGCTGAGGGACAACCTGAAAAAAGTTTATAAATCTATGAGAGGCATGAATAGGATGCATAGTTGAAGTCCCTTTCCCAGGGAGGAATGTCAAATGCAAGGGGCATAGGTTTAAAGTGAGAAGAGAAAAGTTTAAAGGAGATGTACAAGGTAAGTTTTTTACGTAGCTTGTCATAGATGCCCGGAAGGTGCTGCCAGAGAAGGTGTTAGAACAGATACGATAGCAGTATTTAAGAGGCATTTAGGTGGACACATGAACAGGCAGGGATTAGAGGGATACAGACAATGGGCAAACAGATGGCATTACTTTAGAATGGCATCATGGACAACACAGGCATGGTGGGCCAAAGGGCCTGTTCTAGTGCTTACTGTTCTATGTTTTTTTCTCCAATTACTCATTCTCACCTCTATCGCTGCTACTGTGCCCATCCCCCATGAGGAAGTCAGGCAAATCACATGATTTAGTTTTGATGTGTTACTGTCACACATACGGAGATACCGTGAAAAGTATTGTATTGCGTGCTACCCAGACAAATCATACCTGACATAAATACATCAGCGTAATAGAACAGATTGCAAAATATGGTGTTACAGCTACAGAGAAGGTCCAGAGAGGAAAACAAGAATCAATTCTAATATATAACAGAGGTACCCTCATAAGTCTGTTAACAGTGGGGAAGAAGCTTTCTTAAATCTGTTGGTACATGTTTTCAAATTCTTGTATCTTCTGCCTGATGAAAGAAGGTGGAAGAGAGTATAACCAGGGTGGGGTGCTTTCCGGATGCAGTGGGAAGTGTAGATGCAGTCAATAGAAGGAAGGTTAGTTTGTGTGGTGGACTGGGCTGCATTCACAACTCTCTGAAGTTTCTTGCGATCTTGGGCACGGCAATTGCCATACCAAGTTGTGATGCATCCAGGTGGGATGCTTTCTATGGTGCATCTATAAGAATTGGTAAGAGTCATTGTGGACGTGCTGAATTTTCTTTGCGTTATGAGGAAGTAGAGGCATTGATGTGCTTTCTTGACTGCAGCTTTGACGTGGATGAACCATGACAGATTGGTGATATTTACTCCCACTATTCCTACTCCAACTTGAAGCTTTCGATCTTCTCCACCTCAGCACCATTGATACAGACAGGGGCATGCCCTCCACTCTGCTTCCTAAAGTCGACGACCAGCTCCTTCGTTTTGCTGGCATTGAGGGAGAGATTGTTGTCCTCACACCATGCCACTAAACTGTCTATCTCCTTCCTATACTCTGTCTCATCATTGTTTGAAATCTAGCTCACTATGGTGGCGTCGTCAGCAAATTTGTAGATGAAGTCAAAGATGAATTTGGTCACACAGTTGTGAGTGTAAAGGGAGTATAGTAAAGGGTTAAGTATGCAGCCTTGTGAGGCACCGGTGTTGAGGATTACCATGGAGGGGCTGTTGTCTCCTATCCTTAGTGATTGCAGTCTGCGGGTCAGGAAGTCGATCCTCCGGTTGCAGAAGTGGGAGCAGAGTCCTAGGTCTCAGAATTTGGAGAGGAGTTTGGCTGGAATTATGGTATTGAAGGCAGAACTAAAGTAATAAATAGGAATCTGACATAGGTGGTCTTGTTATCCAGATGTCTCAGGGAAGAGTGTAGGGTCAGGGAGATGGCTTCTGCCATTGACCTGTTGCACTGGTAGGTGAATTGCAATGAATCAAAGCAATCTGGGTGGCTAGAGTTGATGTATGCCATGACTAACCTCTCAAAACACTTCATACTTATGGGGGTCAGAACCATTGGGCAGTCGTCATTGAGGCACATTGCCTGATTTTTCTTTGGCACTGGGACAATATTGATCTTCTTGAAGCAGGTGACAACCTCACACTGTAGTAAGGATAGGTTAAAGAAGCCCGCAAATATTCTCAACAGCTGGTCTGCACAGGATCTGAGTGCATGGCCGGGGACTCTATCTGGGCCAGTGACATTCCACGGGTTCACTCTCAAGAAGGCTGATCTTTTGTCTCAATTTTGTTTTAAAGCCTTGGAGTGGAACTTAATCATATATCTTTCTGAATCAAATGTGAGAGCTTTTAATTAAATCAAGTTGCCGCTGAAAGTATATTCTGAAACAGTTCTGCCATTGCAACTAATTAAATTTCCAATTATTTTCTCCATAATTACTTGTAATATATATTATGTAATGTGGATTTGTTAGTCTAATCACTGTAACGTGCCCTCCATATTGGCTTTTATTTAAACAATACTGAAATGTCCAGGGAAAGCAATGATAGAAGTGCCCATGTTGCCAATTATCACCATGCTCAATTTAAAATGCTGGGTATATGATCCAAGATCATTTTAAACTTATAAAAACCAACACTGAGAGTAGAGATTACAGGCTGCTGGAGGGTGTGGAAAATTGCAATTAGAATGTAAATGTTTGATTCTGAGCTGTGTGAAGTAACGTGCATATACTCACAATGATAGTTTTCTTTTCCAGCTCATTAAGACTGAAAGTAAACATTTTCCCAAAGGTTAGGAGTAACTCTGAAACTTTTGCTGAATTCTCTTGCTTCAGCATAATAGGCATTCTAAAGGAAAATTTGGTCAAGCATGTAACAATTGTGTTTTAATATCTATCATCTAGGGAATCCCATATTGACCTTTTCATTGTGCTTTGTTTTTTCACTTAAGAATGCAAGTTTATTACCACAATGATTGCAGATGGCATCCCTTTATTCACTTGTTAAAATCATATTCACTTCTTGAGAAGTATATCTGTACCAAATGCCTAATCTGTTAAAATTATGTCCATCTAGTGAGAATAAAAACAGCAGGCATTGTTTCCAAGATTTCCTCCCCGTGATTATTTAACAGTTAAATTTCTATAGGGTTTTCAGATATTCTCTGGATTTCGTATGTACATTGCTTATCAATGGTTATCATTCCTCAACACTCCCCTTCCAGTCCCATAAAGCCTGAAAGGGGAAAACTTAGGGAATGTTCCTATGTGACCTCATTGAAACAACTATGAGATGTTCCCTCAGATAGAATCTACAGTAAACAGTTTGTCAATAACACGGAATAGGGAAGTAAAGAGAGAGGGAGCCAGTGAGAAAAGCTTCTGACAATTGCAAGCTTATGTTCCTCAATCTGCCTAGTTTAGAAGCTGATGGTGTTACCTCGATCATGTCCTGCTATTTTTAGAATAGACTTCAGAATTAAGTTACCTAGAGGGGAGAAGGACTAAACCGAGGAAGTGAAAGGATAGAAGCTGTTGTAAATAGAAACGCATGGCATTGTTTGCTGCCTTATCGAACTCACCATGCCATTGAAATGGAAACTCTGTAATAGCCCCAGTGACAGAAGATTTCTGGTTTCTTTTCTCAAGGCTTCCAGAACAGCTACAGCCTCTCCACCATACATGTAAGTGAAAATTTATTTCTCTTCAGCTAGCATGTGTCTGTGACCAGATGATCAGAACAGGATCCATAAGTTACTGACACAAAATGTGTACAAACTACCTTAAAAAAAATTGTAAGTAAGAATTAAAGGAAAAGCAATATGGAATTATTTTGATAATAATACTTTCATACAGACTTCTTATGAATTGGGAAATGAGAAATGTCTTTCTGAAAAGATAACAGGGTTCTGATAATGTTGATCAAAAGCAATCATCCTGTTAATTTGGTGTGATGTGACTGTAATTTTCCTGTGTTTGTCTGACTGTGACCCATACTTATACACATAGTTCTCAAGATTTTAATTATTTTAAATATGAATGAATTGTATCGTTTTGGAATGGTTCCTTAACTCTTTAATTGCTGACTTCTCTTTTAAACATCCACAACTACATGGTTTATATTTTGGAAAATATATAGTGAATGTCCTTAAATGACAACATTGGAATAATGAACAAATCGTTCTCCTTTATCCAGTGTATTTTATTTGACCATAGCCTTTTTTTAAACATATCCACTTACCACTTCCAGCTGTTAATGGATATCTTCTATGTTTGGCTTTTAACATAAGGCGACACTATCAAGTTGTATTTCTCCTGTTTGGCTTTGAATTTCTGCTTTCTGATCCTTTGTGCACAATATCTGTACAACACAGTTTACAAATGGTGAAATGTTCTTGGACAGAAGGAACTTTGTGGAAATCTCTGGAATCACTTGGCCTTTTTCCTGCTCCCTTGACTTCCTCTGTTACCCTCAATATGCCAGATAAGAGATGGTGCCTGAACACACTAAATGGCTCAGCAAATAAATGCACTTGTGTAGAGCTACACAGATGGAGAAAGTTACAATGAAATACCGAGTTTCCTGATCCTCATGGAGATGTGCCAATTAGCCAGACCACCTCTTGGTTTGAAATTGAAAGAAATAAGTCAGGGTTTCGACTTCTGATCACTGTCCAATTAGACCTGTTGTAATTACATGTCTACGGATATGAGTTGAAGTTAAATTGGGCATATTTCTGACATCCCTCACAATTCCACATGTTAGTTTGCTTGGACAATGTACTATGGTGCCAATGGAATAATTCCAGCATTTGTCAGCATTTTTAGGAAAGGAGAGGAAAAGAGTTGCATTTTCTGTCACACAGAATTCATTTCGTCTATATTTGCAACAAGTAAAAATTGTACGTTTGACTGTGTTTCACATAGAATCCATTACACAGAAACAAGGCAAAATGCTGAACTAGCCTATGCATTGTTCTGCTTTGCATGCCCTGTTATCTAACCCGATCAGTGTAACTCTCTTATTGTTTCTTTGATGCCTTCATTGCCTTCTTCTTAACTGTTGAAGTTCGAATATTATTTATGGGGTTGATTTTAACAATTCTTCCAAGATAGGAAATGGGTGGCAGCAAGAGGATCCCTCATTTTACACCCAACTCAACTTTCTATTCTATTTGCATTAACTATCCTCCTGGCAGGAACAGTAAATATTGTTATCATCCTGGACCACACCACCAAATTTATGCTTTGATCTGGCTAGGATCTAAGGTTAAAGGTGTGATGGAGTATCGACAAGTTCTGAAAGCTTGTGATTTCAAATAAACATGTTGGACTATAACCTTGTGTTGTATGACTTCTGACTTTTCCCACCCCCATCCAACACCGGCACCCCCACATCACGACTAAGTGAAAATGGTACTGAATGATCCAAATATTTATGAGATTTCTTCCTAAGGCCTAACACACAGAACCAATGTAGTTCTCTTACCTTCTCAGCAGTCCAGCTAACCAACAGTTCTACTTATTATGAAACCTATTTCTGTTTCTTTCTCTCTCATTGTATCTCCACTAACTGCCTGTAATGTTTGAACTGTTCCTCAGTGTCCCTTGAGGGACCTATTCAAAACGTCACAACAAGCCCCACCCTTATGTATGTTTAAATGTTGACCATTAGCAACCATTGGAAACCTGATTCTTTAAATGTTACAATTCATAGATTGCCAGCTCCCACACAGATCAGATGAATGCTATAATAAAAAGGAATTTGGAACAATATTAAATCTAGAGGCTAATGTCAGCTAAGTATTCAGCTAACTGTTATTGAATGTAGTAAGTTTGAGTGGTGTAATCTGGCACAACAATTTTCTTTGCGGTCCATTCCACAATACTAAAGACACAACTTAATGCAAGTGAAAAGAATGTACATAGAGCTGACACAGGTTGCTCCATAAAACTATATACCTACATTGGATATGTAATGACCATAATGTAATTAAAGCAATCAAACAAATTTGCGCAAGATGCTTTTGGAAATGTATCATTTTACCTACAGACAATGAACACTTCAGACCTGGTTGACGCATATGTGGATGGAGTGCTCCAATACGATGTTTTAAAACATGATATTTCTTGTGCCCATTGTACACTGTAAAATAAAGTTGAACATTTTTTTCAGCAAACTTAGTTATAGTTTGTGAGAGAGGATGGGCCTTGATGGAAGCCTCAAGCACAGTAAGATTCATCTCTGGAATAGTCAAACTCTCAAAATGCTACAATATTTTTAAAAATGCATAAATTAGCTTATTATTGACAGTTCAATTTAAATTATCTACTGTTCTCCATTCACAATATCCAGTTGTAGTTTTGTGGCCCTTGCATCAAACACATTTTTGAGGAACAGTATTATGAGATAAATATGTCGTACTACTAATGAACAGCATCTGTTGTTGTTCCAGATGATAAATCAGTTCAGTCTAGGATATAATTGGGCCATGTTTGATCAGCACCATGGAACAGCATAGGTAGGACAATATTTTTAGCAATAATAAAACATTTTTTTTCCACCAGAAAAATGTCAGCAACGTTTGACTTTAAACTAACTCTTTTTTAAATTTAATTATTGAAGAGGGATGCATGGAGGCTGCATTGTCAGTGTAAGAACTCTTTATATAGTTATACTCTTTGAAGACAGTGGAAAATTTTAAATAATAGTTATATAGTTATACTCTTTGAAGACAGTGGAAAATTTTAAATAATAGTTCCAAGATTGTCAATGATAGGTGATTAAAAGTATTTTAGTAAACACTTTATTCACTAGACAGCATTCCGATATTTCCTGGAGAAAAGGAAAGTTGCATAAGTAAGTTAAATAATGGAAATATGCCATTAATCAGGAAGAGATAAGTATGAAATTTCGTTACATCCCAACAACAGACCTTGAGTTCTCCTGTCTTAAAATGAATTCTCTCAGCAAAGCAGCTATGTTCCCCCAATGGACCTGTCAGCATTCACAATCTAAAATAACTTGTTCATGTCTAAGTACCTATAATTGCATTCTGTGTTCGTGACAATTTAGTGATAACTAAAACTAATAGGTTACTTTCTATCTATGCCCAATGTATTCATTTCAATATAAGTGAATGTCTTTTAGCTGAGATCGCACATTTTCAGTCTGCAAGCCATGCTAGTCATGTTCTATGTAATATATACCACTTTGACTTTTCAATCTATACCAAATTATTGAAGGCTTTAAATATTAACCCTATGTAACTCTTCTCTACTTCAAAACAAATTCTAAGGATGAATTTTTCCAGAAATTCATTAAGTGTTAATTCTATGGAGGGATTTTCTCCATGAGCCCCAGAGTGTTTTCTCATGCTGGTCCTCTGCAGTTAGCCTCATTACCCATGCACCATGCCTCTATCACTCTTCATTTGCACCACCATCTGCTCAGCAATGGTGGAAGCATTTATTACGGCCAGGACCATCTGTGATTCCCAATGCTAGCACTCATAAAGTCCAACCATGCACCAGGTCAAGCACTGTCAGATAGGAGTTGCCCTTTCCCAGCGCACGTAGTAGGAGGGGGGACTGTTAGAAGTGTTTCTGAGGGCACATAGGTGGCACAGCTAACACTTCATTGCAAATACATATGTATGTTCCTCAGTGAATTGCTATTTTGCATCTGATTGACGGTCTTTGCAACAGCAGCAATAAGAATCAAGTTACATAGATTACTCATCCTTCACATTACCCCATTTTAGGGAATACTGCTCTTTCCCTAACATCCAGTGTAGCCTAATATCTCCTCAAAATTCAATGTGGGAGGATCATATTCTGAAAAGGCTTCAAATGACTGAAAACATTCACTTTTATTCAGCAACAACAAAAAAAAACAAAGAAAAACTACATTTGCTTATGGGAACAGACAGGGACTACTTGCCTTTCAGTCAACAACAAATGAAGGTCAGTCAATGCGTGATCACTGCACCTTGCTCATATCTATTGGATTCAAGTATGGATTCAGGTATCAATTCAGTCCTGTCTGGCTTTTGAGCCTAATGCTGCAATGCTCTATCGTTGCAGAAGATCCTCCTGCTCAATGTCTTCATCATCCTCCTCTGAACATTGCTGCCGAGCTCTCAGCTCTTCAACATCCATCGCATCCCTTCTTTGCCTGCTCCAGTTGTGTACAGCACTGCTTGTGAGTATAATGCAGCACACAGTGTCTGATCTGTACTGTAAATCCCCCTCCCCTTACCTCAGACTGATCGAAGCATCAGAACCATATCTCCAGCTGCTTCATGATGTCCAGGATCAAAGAGTGGGCAGCATTGTAACTAAGAAGAAGGGTCTGAAGAAGGGTCCAGACCCAAAATGTCAGCTTTCCTGCTCCTCTGATGCTGCCTGGCCTGCTGTGTTCATCCAGCTCTACACCTTGTTATCTCAGATTCTCCAGCATCGGCAGTTCCTACTATCTCTCATTGTAACTATGCTTACCTTCAGTCAGGGGGTACCTAATACAGTAATCTGCTATGGCTGCAGAGGGTAGTCCTTGTCTCCTAGTCACCATCTTAGTGTACTCCTCCAAGGAATACCTCTACGTGGTCCTTTGGCAACCTCAGATAAACAAAAAATCCATTAATCGTGCAATAAAAACCATTAATTCTAAACCTAGGCCATAAAATCTGTTTTTTTAAAAGAAGTCACAATGGCTACAGAAATACTTGCAAGTTGTTTATTAACTTGAGACACCCAGAAAGTCCACGTTACTAACTCAATACTAAAATCCCAAATTACAATAAATCATATTAAAAATATACATAAATCACACAGTCTACATCACAATTGAGTTGCTCCCCTTCGCAATTATTGTCCCCTCTGCATCCGAGCATACTGCCTCCAATTCCCAGAATTGACTTCTTCAACCCCTGATTGAAGGCTATCTTCCTTTATTGAACCAAGGACTATTTCCCTTACACTTTGAGATGTGGCTATTGATTGCAGCATGTTCACTGCATAAGCTGCTGCCACGTGAAGATGTAGTACTGATGTAGCTCAATGCTCTACAGCAACATGGTCTCCCCTTGTATGATTATTACTGACAACCACAACAAGCTATCTGCCTTTGTGGCTGTATAAAATTGTAAGGCAAGACAAAAGTACTGTGGTCCTTGAAGTTCTGAATGAGGAGGCAAAGCACAGAAAAGCAAAGCAGGACAAAGATATTGCAAACATCCAATTGGGTGTGATGTGAGCGAGCATGAAGAGAGTAAGTGAGGAGCCTTGAGATGTACCCTGGCCCAATCCAGGAGATGAAAGATTGTTTGTACACACAAAGTGTCCTTGCAGTGGCATTCAAATGAAAAGTGCTGGCACACTCCAAATTGCAGCCACACACTGGAGAAGTGTATTGTGAGTGAGTTGGAGATGTGCCATAATAATATAGAGAGACTAGTGCACTACTAATGTCAAGTTCTTTGGACAGGTGGTGCATGTGACTAGGGTTAGGGTTAGCGTGCATTTGGTCCCCACCCATGGAGGGTGACCTGAGATATTAGTGTCTACTGTCTAAGTGAAGGCCTGGAGGAGCAAGGGGCAAGCTGGAGTTGCCAGATACTTGCTCTGACTGTCATGTCAAGAATAGTCACCTGGGAGATTGGGAAAATGTATTTCAATACTAATGACATGCCTCTCATCTCTCACAAGCAAGATTCTCAACTTTCTGTTTAAAACCTTGTGGCAGAATCAGACTTGATTTTCTTGACATCAGTAATCTCATACCTGTCAATATCACTATATATTCCTAACTGATTGACCATATATTCCCATTGACATGACTGCCAGCATCATTCAGTCTCTGAGAAATTCTACACCAGAGGGTTGTGGCTGTTATTTGTAAGTTGCTTACATTGTCCTATGCAGTATTAATAATGAATATCTTGCATATTTGTACAAAACACATTTATATATTACATTAATGGAAGCATTAACCAATTTGCTTGAAATGGGTTAACTTGTAATTGGAATTTTATGAGACTATATCAGCGAGTCTGTAATTAATCTTGCACAGTCCAAATTGAACACAAATCTGCTGATCAGGCATGTTCTACCATTCAGTAATCACAGAATCCAGCAGAGTTGAAAAATGTATGATGCCTTAGTAGATCAGAGCTTTAGCACACATTGTACAGAACTGCAAGATGCACATTTATACACCAAGTCAGCAATCTCAGATGTGAGCTGAGGCCAGAAGCCTTATGAAGTAGAGGCAAAAGTTAGAAAGAGAATTATCTGAGTTTCTCCTGTACAGTTCTGATATCAATGATTTCAAAGACTGTTACAGCAGAGGCTTGCATGCTGAACATTTTCTCTCCCTCTTAGCCAGGTATGGTATGTGGCATGTTTATATCCAAAGTTTTTCTCATTTCAATAAACATTCTGAAGTTGCCTGGTTCACTAATTAAGGTTTCTTCTATGTACAACAGAACTGTAAATCCATTTCTAAAAGCACATTTACAAAGCTGTTATGTTAAATGCATAAAGGAAAGCTCATTTCCAATAATATACTTTAGAATTCGGTATGTATCAATTGAGGGAATTCTATTACAGAAGGCAATGCCTCTATTCATTTCGTAAGAGTTAATTGATTAGCAAATTAGTAAGTCATTGCTAAAATACTGATCAGAGAAAGAGGTACACCTGTGAGTTTTAACTGAGTCCAGGTTTACACATTTGTTGCTATTGTGAAAATGATTAGGGAAAAAACATTCATTTTCTCTCAATGTTCAACTGGTTAAATCAAAAAGTAGGCTTTTTTGGAATAAGTGGTTTACACATTTTTCAGAAACAGAGATTACCATTGTCATGCCTAAGGCATAATTGTTAATAAAGGAGCTTTGATGTATGCTTACCACAATTTCAATTGCTGGAGATTACGATCTTGGTAACAAAACATTTTTTGTTTGGAGCTAATTCCACATAAACATCAGATCTTTCCCTCTGTTATTATAATAACACATTATATTTGTTGCACTGAATAATGGCACTGAATTTGTTATTCACATCCTCCTTTACTCCTGGTAATCCCAGTCTTTTTTACAAACTGTAGCTAAGAGGATAGGTGGGTGAGGGGGCTCTGCCAACACCACCTGATCAAGATGTTATGAAATCTTTCCATTGGTTATAAAGTATTTGCCAAAGCTGAGAAGCTTAGAAAAAATGAAGAAAGATAGGACTTGTCTTAATAATGCACTTTTCACAACCTCAGAAGGTTCAAAAGACCTTCATTGTTAATGAATGAGGTTTGAACTGTACTCAGCTAAGTTGCCCAAAACAAGGTAACACAGCAATTGAATAAATGGTCCAGTTATCTATTTTAGTGATTATGGTAGAAGGATGACGGTAGGACACTGGCAGAAATCGCTTGTTTTTCTTTGAAGAAAATCTTTTATAGGATCTTTTCTATCCACCTTGTAGAACCCTAGTATGTAATGAACAATGATCCAGGCGTGTAACAGGTCCTGATCTAGATGCATAAATAGGAAACTGCATCGGGTATGTAATGATACTAATTTAAGTAGGTATGGGTGCTTCTCTGAGTGTATGATGGGCATTGATATGGGTATGTAAATGTACACTAATTCATGTATACAATGTAAAACTGAGTTGATCTGGATATTTAATAGGCACTGATCCAAGCACAGGCTACTGACAGACCTGGATATGCAATGAGCACTGACTTAGATTTGTAACAGGCGATTATTTAGATATGTAATAACCACTCATTTGAGTATGTAACGTGCGCTAATCTACCTACATGACAGTTGATCCACATTTGTAACCGACACTGGTGAAGACATGCAATGGACATTCATCTAGGTATATAACAGGCACTAATTTGAGCATGTAATGGGCACTAACTAAGTATACAATAAAAATCATCTAGGTATATAACCAATACTGATTCATATATCTAGAAGATCTGTCTGGATATATAATGAGCACAGATCCAAGTTTATAAGGAACAGCTGATTGGGGTAGGTATAAACATGATGTAAGTATGTAACAGTCACTGATCTGAGCATGTAATATGTAATTGATCTGCTCCTGCCAGATTTCTAGAGAAGACTCACTAGGCTGATATCAGATATGGAGGGACTGTCTTATGATGAAAGATTGAATAGATTGGGCCTGTATTCATTTAGAATAATGAGATGTGACCTTATTAAAACATATGATTTTTTTGGGGACTTGACAGGATAGATGTGGAAAGATCTTTACCCCTTTTGGGAGAGTCTAGAACCAGAGGGCATAATCTCAGAACAAGAGGTCACATATTTAAAGACAGAGACAAGGAGAAATTTCCTGTCTCAGCCGGTGGTGAATCTGTGGAATTATTTACTGCAGGGAGGCTGGGATGTTAGGTATATTTGAGGTTGAGATTTTTAATTCAGTAAGGCAATCAAGGCTTATTGGAAAAGGCAGGCAAGTGCAGTTGAGGGTTATCACGTCAACCATGATCTTATTGAGTCTGCTTCACCATTCAATCAGCTGAATGGCCGACTTCTGCTCCTACATCTTATGGTCTTGATAATGGTCCCTATAATGATCTCCTACAATCTCTTCAGTCAGGCAGAAGATACAGAAGCCTGAACACACGGACCAGCAGGTTCAGCAACAGCTTCTTCCCAGCCATTATTGGACTGATTAATGGACTCTCTAGCCTGAAATAATGCTGATCTTGCCAACGTTGATCTTGCCAAGCACATGCCCTGTGCAACGTAATGTGTGTGACTCTGTCTAAGCCTTTTTGACCTGTACATTATTGCTTATGATCTGCTTGTACTGCTCATAAACAAAGCTTTTCACCGTACTTTGGTACATATGACAATAAATCAATCCCAAAATCTATTCAATTATTTCACTGCCAACACAATTAAAGAACATGGGTTATCTTTTCTTGCTCAGGCGAGCTGATTAAGAATTAAACCGGAGTGATCAATAGGCATCTTTTCATGTTTCAAACAAAGATTCAGATGCTGCATCTCAGTATCTTTCCTGTATTCTCCAATGAATTATTTTAAAATAATTCAGTGGAGCAAAGCTGAAAGCTGACAATAAGAGGATTAACAATGTCTTACACAGGGAGCTAATTTTACCAGAGTTCATCTTCAGTTGAACATTGAAGTGAAACTTTAGTGAAAGGGCATGTTTTTCCAAATTGACCCTGCAATCTTTCAACTGTATCATGCTCTTTAACAACTGACATTTAGTCCCAATTCTAATGACTTCAAAGTTGGTAGCTGATAAAATTTCCTTTAACAAAATGTTGGCAAAACAGTATCAGTTTTTCACAGTTATTCCCTATTCTGAATGACTGGTGCTACAATCAACATAATCCTCAAGGACATAAAGAGAAGTTTCTGGAAAAGCTCAGCAGGTCTGGCAGCATCTGTGAAGAAAAATCAGAATTAATGTTAACGTTTCAGTTCTGGCGATCCTTCCTGAGACGCTGCCAGATCTGCTGAATTTCTCCAGCAAATTCTGTCTTTGTTTCAGATTGCCAACATCCGCAATTCTTGGCTTTGTTATGATACTATCTGGGATAATAATAATAATTTGTTCAAATAATAATTTGAAAAAAAATCCACTCTTTTTTAACAGAGAATGCTAACTCTTCCAACTACAGCAATCTGGTTGATCCAGCTGTGGTTTAAAAAAATGTAACGAAGTAATTTTCCCCTCCATTCCCCCAACTCAGTTCTACAATTTGTTGGATGAACTTGATTTCCTCCCTCATATGACTGGAGCTTTATACATTTACAATGCTCACAGAACCCCAATGACATTTTAACCGCTTACTGTACATGACACTTGCCACAGCCATTGAATCTGCTGTGATAGAAGTCTAAGTCTTGGCATAGGCCAGTCTTAAACTTTCTTTGGTGGGGCCAAGAGGGGAACAAGCTGCATAAGGAAAGTCTAGGCATTCAATGCCTTTGCTACCCTTCCTCTCTCTCACTCAAGATGGCAATGGTCAAGAATGCACAACAACACCTCTTCTTCCTCAGGAGGCTAAGGAAATTCAGCATGTCCATAAGAACCCACACCAATGTTTACAGATGCACCACGGAAAGCATTCTATCTGGGGGCATCATGGCTTGGTACGGCAACTGCTCTGCCCAGGGCTGTAAGAAACTACAGAAAGTTGTGAACACAATCCAAATCGTCACACAAGCCAACCTTCCATCCATGGACTCCATCTACACTTCTTGTTACAATGGAAAGATAGCCAACAACAAAGACACCTCCCACCTCAGTCATAAACATCCTCCAACCTCTTCTGTCAGTCAGAAAATACGAAAGCTTAAATATACGTAGGATGGTAGGATTTTGAATGAACTTCTCGAATTTCAGATCTAAGGCCGATCTTGCCTTTTATACACCTTCTTTACAGCCATAACTTTGTAATTCTTGCTCTGTTTAATCACTCTATGGTCTGTGTGTCCTTGTATGTTATGATCTGTTGTACTGCATACAAAACAAAACTTTTTACTGTACTTTGGTACATGTGACAATAATAATTAAATCAAAATTCCCCTCAACCTGCCCTATTGAGACCCTGTCAAACAAACCTGGATAAAACAGGTATGTTAAATGACTAAATTCTTCTGCTGATGTTATCAAACTCATTTCTACGGGTTAGTGCCAAAATACATTGCTGATGGTATAATCGTGTATAAATATAAACAAATATAACTGTTTTATAATAAACACATTTAAATATTCTTTGTCACATAACTTTCTGAACTGCGGAGGCAGAAATTGTTCCAAATCTGCACTGCCAACCAGGAACAAGGCTAAGGCCCAAGTGAGGGCAACAAAAGGAATGAGTTTAGGAAACAGTACACTACTTTGCTCTGTTCCTGGAAGTTTGGGGCAGAGATTACAGTGAGTTTTATGCGTAGGTTTGGGGTAGAGATTACAATGTGCTGGTGTGTGTGTAAATTTGAGGGAGAGATTACAAACCTGAGATTTGGTGCTCAAAGGATGAAGAAGTATGGGCAGAATGAGTTCAGTGGTGACTCTGCAGCCCCACCAAGCTCACTGGATCAAACACTAATCAGGTAAGTAGGAGCTGATAATGAGGATCTCAGAAATCATGGCCTCCGGTGCTAAAATCTTGCCCTAACTTGATTGGCCTTGATAAATGCTGGCAGCTTCTGCAACCTGGAAATGGATACTGGAGACCTGATCTTCAGGCAATAGTGAGAATGTGGCCACTTTGTCGGTGTGGGGATCACAGTGAGGTCATGAACAATTGCATAGGAGTGCCTTTCAGTGACCACCTTCTAACATTCCGTATCTACCTCTAAATGGCCCCACATTGGGATAAATGGAAATCCCACCCCAAACTGAGAAAACAGGTCAAAATGTGTTTCCAGTCAGGAAACCAGACATTGCTCATGCCTGCTGGGAAGGCAGATTAATCAGGCAACTGGAAAACGAAGCCCTTTGGTGACCATGAATTGACCTTCTGACTCAGCACTTAATTACGAGGCGGTGAGAAGGGGGTGATTATCTCTTCAATGCTTATTTATTTCCCCTTCATAACACTTCGCTCAGCAACACCAGGGAAGGGAAAATTGTGCTCAATATACTGTGTAGATTTGGGTGGAGAGATTACAATATACTGCTTGCACGTATGTTTGGGAAGAAATTACAATATGCTGTTTGGGAAATTGTTCAGAAAAATCTCTTCTCTTACTGTGTCATTTGAGGAAGTAGCAAGGAAGGCCGATGAGGCTAGTGTGTTTGACACAGCCTATTTGGAGTTAAACAAAGCTTTTGACAAAGTCCTACATAACAGACTGGTCTGAAAAGTCATGAGTTACAAAGGGAAGTAGTAGGGAACAAAGATTCTGGTGTTTTCATGGCTGGAACATTGTTTCCAATGGGAATCTACAGGGCTCAGTCTCGATCCCTTCATATTCTTGCACTCTATCAATAAATGATTTCAATGCTTAAGAAATTTACAGATGATGCATCAATGGACAATGTGATTGATAGCAGGGAGGAAAGCTGTAAACTGTGGAAAAATATCAATGAATGAGAATAGGATCAAGAAGGCATGCTACATACTTTGATTATTTATTACCTCTGGCAAAGGATAGAGGGCGGTCATGTTGGAACAATATAAGGCATTAATTAGATCATAGCTAGAGTACTGCAGATGCTTCTGGTTACTACATTACAAGAAAGATGAGGAAACAGAGAGAGAAGATTTCCAAACATGTTGCTAAAAAAGTGGAAAATGCTAGTTATGAGGAAAAGTTGGCCATGCTGGAGCTGTTTTCTATGGAATGAAGGAAGTTGAGGGGATATTTTCGTGATGTACAACTCTATGACTGTGACTGTTTAATTGCGCTATATAAAATTATGAGGGGCTTAGATAGAGTGGATAGGAAAGATCTACGTCCTTCAGTAGAGGAGTCAAAAAACAGATGGCATAAATTAAAAGCAATTGGTGGATGAATCAGAATAAATCTGAAGATGAATTTTGTACCCAGAGTAAGGAGTGCATCTGGAAATCTGTAAACTCTCAATGGCAAGTTAAAAAAAAAAACACTTAGATATGCATTTGAGGAGTAAATTAAATGCCTGTTCAGCTGGGAATGACGCGGAAGCAAATGGGTGAGAGGCAGTGAATGTGAATTTGTAAAGACCTTTAGTATTCCTTATACAGTAAAAGAAAAATACCAGAAAGGCTGAGACTATGAAATGAAACAAAATATGCTGGAAATACTTCAGCAGGTCTAGCAGCATTTGCGGAGAGAGACTGAGTTAGTTTCGAGTCAAATACAACTCTCCTTCAGAACTTGAGTAATCTCATCTGCTGATAACTTGGGCTCTAGCAATGTTTAGTGATTCCTTTGCAACTACAAACGCTAATATAAAAAAATTACATCTAATGTTTTCTTCTGACAGATCACAGAGAAACAGGAAGAATGTTAACTTACCCTTATAAGTTAAGTAAATGTTTTTCCATATTATCCTGTTTTTCAGTTCACTATTAGAAGAGGACACCTTGCCTCTGAAAGTGTCTTTGAACCAGAGTAGGATGGGAGTAGCAAAAAATTGCCAGTCTTCTACATCTCTTGGCAGCGCTCAAGACTTCAGTAGTGAGACACACAGCTCAGCGGTGCTACAGGTATATTCAAAAACCTTCTTACTACTGTAATGCACACAGTTGTTTTGTATCTATGAGTAAAATAAATCATTTCCAGGTAGTCATACCCAGCAGATTTTGAGAAATCAGTCCTTTCTTGTACACCATTTGTCTTTATTACCAAGCAGACAAATACTAGGGATTGAGCTTTGATCTCCTATAAGAATTGTTCATCGTTTAGGACTGTCCTATTGTGTTGACAATAATGAGTTAGATTTTGTGGCTTAGTAGTCATATAATAGTTTGCTAACCTTTAGACAGAGTTTTAGTTCATTTATGTTTACCTCTTCTGTGTTTATGTTCTTGTCATTAATGTTTTCATCAATTAAATTCAAATTTACATGTTCTTATCTTCCTCCCTTTGTAGGGATTTAATAATCTGCGGAATAATGATTTGCTCTGTGATGTCAGTCTAGTGCCAGCAGATGGGGATGAAAGGTTTCCTGTTCACAGAGCCATGATGGCATCAGCAAGTGATTATTTTAAGGCTATGTTCACAGGTATTTAGCATTTTTGTCAATCATCAATTGGGTAGTCAAACTCTGGTTTTACACTAAAGTAAGATCAGCAAGAACATAAACAATAAATTGCCAAGAAGATCCATACCTTCCAACAACCACGAGGTAAAATATCTGCCTTCTGCAATACCAGCAGAACCTTTATTGAAACCATTTCAATTAGATTTCTGCAAATCATCCACCAAAATTATTTTAAGACAACCTTAGCAAGAAATGTACAGCCAAACTATAAGGATGCATTTCAGTTTCTCAACCAGCTACTGTTCAGACTGACCCTCAATGAGAAATTTCTAAATGAGCCCCGACTAGGGTCAGTACCTGTTATTGTTGGGCAAACTCTCCCCTGACCTTCCAATGGTGAATGTCCTAGCCAGATGAGCCACTCTTATTTTTGAGGGCATTCTTAAAATAAAACAATACAACCACACATCTTACTTATTGTTCCCATCCACCTGCTTATTTCAGCAATTCATCTTTCAACCAGCTTCTTTTTCAGCTGTTTTACTCACCTTCAGTTCTTCCAGTGACTTTGCATACACTAAGAAGGACAATGCATATCGTCCATGCATTTTTCATCTCTTTCTGTAGTGATAAAGAAAAATCAGTTCACAATCTATTAAACTCATTGGATGCTAGTTTTTACCAGGAATTAGAATAAGAAAAATACCTGACTTTACTTTCGAAGAGGCCATAGAGTCTGCTGCTGTAATTCAAACTCTAAACCCTCTAAACTTCTTTGGGGACACAGAATATATTTTGCAAATATATGCCATCAGGGATCAATGGCCTGCTGGTTGGTTCCCATGGTAAAATCAACAGTCTGTTCCTCCATGAATAGACACCAGAGGGTCCAGCAAACATAGAAACCTACTGTATTAGTGGTATATGTGCATTCGATGGTGTCTGCTTTCACCTGTCCTCTGTAAATTATATGCTCTCTTGTGACCCATCAGAGGAAGGCACTGTGATGTTTGATTCTAATTGGTGCTACTAAAGAATTTCAAGGCTGTGACCTTTATTGCTTTGTTCTTTTTATTCTGCTTTTTCAATTTTATAAAGCAGTTCATCTCATTTTCCTTTGTAATTCTAAAAAAAGGCCCACATTTTTTATTTTATAACATGAATTATAAGTCATTTCTTAAAAGGACTCTAGTAACTTGGATTTCTTTACTTTTCAATGCTGTTTCTAATGAATGCTTACAGATTGAATGTGTGGGACTAGAGCAACTTAATAAGTATGTGCTGTAGTTTTTGGAACCATTGTATATCTCACCTCAAGTTCAATTGCTGTTTAGGTGGCATGAAAGAACAGGAACAGATGTCAATCAAACTACATGGAGTAAGCAAAATAGGACTGAAAAGTATCATAGAGTTCACCTATACATCAAAGCTATCTCTCAATATGGACAATCTCCAGGATATCCTAGAAGCAGCCAGCTTCCTCCAGATAATGCCTATCATTGAGTTCTGTAAAGAGTTTCTAATCTCTCAGGTTTGTGTCACTACTTCTTTGCTGCCCTGACAAAATGACGGCTTCAATTTTTCAATTTACTTCAATAGTGGGGATTTGTGTTGGAAAGGCCTTTCGCTTTGCTTTGCGATGTTATCATTTTCTGTGATCTATTATATGGTCTGTGTCGGAGATTTGGGACGCTACCCAACTTCCAGGCTGGTTAGTTTTGCCTTTGCCAATCTTCTTTTCAGAGACCCTGATCATTTCTAGTGTTGAAATTTTGGATTGCAGCAAAATGATTTCACCCCCAATAGAAATGTCAGGTGTGCATGTGCATTTTTATACAGTGGAGTTGTTCTTCATTTAAACAAGCAAGCAATCCCATACAGCCAACATACAAGCTACAATTTTTCAAATTTTTTACATGTTGGATGGATGTTTGGAATCTGTATGACATCCCTTTATTTCAGTCAATTCTTTGATTTGTTCCTGTGCAAAATTTGGCAATCTTTTTCATCTGTTCACTTCTTCAGCATTGCTCAATTTCAAGCAAAACTGTTGTTTGTGGAAGTAGCATTGTGTTCAAGAGTAAGCAATGAGATCACTTCTGCTCCAACAAAATTGCAATACCACACAAGTGATTAATTTAAATTGTCTCATGAATTTACTCGACTGTATGAAATGGTTCTTTGCACTGTTGAGTAAAATAAGTTCAGTTTTGCCTAAGGCACTGAATGACGTATTTCAGGTTCTAGGACACTACTAAAAGAGTAAATGTAAACCTGAGTGCATTAACATTTCAAAATAGAAAAATCTCCCATGTACATTAACCCAGCAAAAGAAAATGAAACTCTACAGCATTTTTCATGCACATTTGAAGTTGAGGATATTTTGAAATTCATGTCATTGTCTTCTATTCAGACGATAAAGATGTCATTTCAGTAATTATATTTTATGCTAGAGCTGTAATGCATAGAAATCTTGCCAAACCCCCACCCCCCACCATAATAAGGTGAGCAACCAATGTATGAGCTGTTTGCTTTATGGATCAACAGACTAATTAATTGTTGTACAAATATGCATTCTATAAAAGCCTATCAAAAGTCAGTAGAAATATAGATTCACATCTGATGCTTAACATTGTGATATAGGAATTTTGTATCCTAATAAGACCTCACATTGAAATAAGATGTTGCATGGCTCATGACATTGAGATAATGTAGAGTTATGCCACTTGCACTATTGATGGCAGTTTGTGTGTAGTAAATAACTATTCTTGAATTCATTTTCCAGGTTTCTTTTGAAAACTGTGTTGAAATTGGTCGCATTGCCAACGCGTACCACTTGACAACAGTAGATGAATATATCAAAGACTGTATACTGAAGAACTTCTCAACAATGTTAAGCAGTGGGGAATTTATTTCGCTGTCATACGACCAACTTGTTTTTGCACTTGGCAATGATGGCCTGAAGAACTGCACTGAGCTTCAGCTATTTAAAGCTGCCTGTCAGTGGCTACAGCATGAGGAATGTCGAATGCAGTTTGCTGCAAAACTGATGAAGCACATTCGCTTTCCATTGATGTCACCAGAGGAGCTTCTTGAACATGTTCAGAAAGTGGAGTTCATGCGGACTGATACCACTTGTGTTAACCTTCTACTTGAAGCCAGTAACTACCAGATGTTGCCCTACATGCAACCAATCATGCAATCAGAAAGGACTAGGATTCGTTCCAACTCCACACACCTGGTCACTCTGGGTGGTGTTCTGCGCCAGCAGCTTCTGGTGAGCAAGGATCTGCGCTTGTTTGATGAGAACACGCAAATGTGGAAATCATTGGCTGCCATGGATGTGCCACGTTACCAGCATGGTGTAGCTGTAATTGGAAATTTCCTCTTTGTAGTTGGTGGGCAGAGTAACTATGACACAAAAGGGAAAACAGCAGTTGATACAACGTATCGATATGATCCCCGCTACAACAAGTGGAAACAGATGGGCTCCCTAAATGAGAAAAGAACTTTCTTCCATTTAAGTGCTCTTGAGGGAAATCTGTATGCAGTGGGAGGCCGGAATATTGCTGGAGAATTAGGTGAAGTATGATCTATCTATATCCACTTATTGCTCAGTTGGACCTTTGGAAAATGTTTTACTGTTAAAGCAGAAGCAAATGAATATAAATTCCATCTGTCAATCTTAGCTGCAGGTTGCAGGTTGCAATTGTAACTTGGAACTGTGCAATATGAAGAATACCTCCTGCGGTTTAGATTCTTCCTGGCTTATTTCTTCAAAAATGTATAATTAAAATAACCACTTCTTTATTCTAACAATGCTAGAGCTCCCATGGGAAAAACAAGCAATTTCATTCGCTCTCTGGACAGACTGCAACTGGGCAGAGCTGTGACTGAGTTCCTTGTGGGATATTTTGCTAGTGCTGTTGATGGAACTTTAAACTAACTCAGCACTGTTGTAGGAACTGAGAGAGAATACTAGAAAGGGATACCAGGCTTCACAAAATACTGGGAAAGACAGAAACTCTAGTGTAGAGAATAGAGAAACAACAGGGGATATTGATGTAAGTGAAAAAGTACTGAAGTCAAAATCAGGGTTGCTGCACATATGTATGTGCATGCACAGAGTTTAGTCAATAAGATTGGGGAGTTACAGACAGAGATTGTCATATCCCCAAATCGCATTGTAACAATAACAGAGACCTGAACCAAGAAAGGGAAGGATTGGAGGTCAAATAATCTTGGGTACAAGATGTTAGAAAAAGATGAATGAAGATATCCCAAGAAGTTTAAGGACAGTTTCAATCTGCTTAGAGCTGGGGAAACAAAGGCGCAATTACATTGCTCAATACAGATTATAGACCACCAAGTAGTGGAAAGGAATTAGAGGAATACATTTGCGAGGAAATCACAAAGAGCTGCCAACATAAATAATAGTTATAATGAGGTCTTTAACTACTTGAATGTAAACATAGACAACGGTAGTGTAAATGATGGTGAGGGTTATCATCCCTAAATTGTGTTCAGTTGAATATCCTACAACAGTACGTGTCCAGTCCAAGAAGAAAGGATACATTGTTTGACCTGATTCTTGGAAATGACATGGGTCAAGTAGATTGAGTGTCAGTGGGGGATCATTTAGGAAACAGTGATCATTGCATCATAATATTTAAGATGATGATAGAAAATGACAATAGACAACCCAGAGCATGAATGATAAATAGGGAGAGATGATGCCATTGACTGAGTTTCTTTGTCCTGGATGGTGTCAGGCTCCTTGAGTGTTGTTAGAGCTGCACTCATCCAGGCAAGTTTTCAATCACACACCTGACTTGTGACTTGAAGATGGTGGACAGACTTTGAGGAGTCAGGAGGTGAGTTACTCATCACAGTATTCCTCATCCATGTCATATTGAGACAGCCAAACTGAATTGGGCTGCTCACGTAGAGTCATAGAGTCATAAAGTTGTACAGCGTGGAAGCAGATCCTTCAATCCAACTCATCCATGCCAACCAGATATTCTACATTAATCTAGTCCCGTTTGCCAGCATTTGGCCCATAAATCCTTCCTATTCATGTACCCATCCAGATGCCTTTTAAATGTTACAATTGTACCAGCCTCCACCACTTCCTCTGGCATCTCATTCCATACACTTACCACCTCCTGAGTGAAAAAGTTGTCCTTAGGTCACTTTTAAATCTTTCCGCTCTCACCATAAACCTATGCCCTCTACTTTTGTGCTACCCTACCCTGGGGAAAAAAAAGACCTTGGCTATTCACCCTATGCCCCGCATGATTTTATAAACCTCTATAAGGTCACCCTTCAGCATCTAATACTCTGGGAAAAATAGTCCCAGCCTATTCAGCCTCTCTGTAGCTTGCCAGAATGCCTGACATTCACAGCCCTCATAAATCTTTTATTGGGTGTTCATGCTGTCATGGCAATCAAAGTAAACACTATAAGGATATTCAGAAGGCTTTATTTAGTTTTGATGTTGATTTTGAGTCTTGGGAGAAACTGCACAGCATTGCTCCACCTTTGAAAGGGAACACAGAGATTGAGAGAAAACATGAACAGAGGAATTGCCAAGCCACAGTCATTTGTTATATCCTGTCTTATTTGTAGCAGAATCCTTAGGGTGCAGTCAACCATGTACTGCCTTGAATGCTAGCATGAGTAACAAGGTCATCTTCACCTCAAAGGATGTTTGGCATTTTATCACCGGTTTCTTGTCAGAATCAATGGTGATGTGAGACACAAAATCTTCGAATCCTTTGACCATCTGTCAAAACGCATTGGATATTTTGAGATCAGATCCATACTTCCAGTGTTCATCTGTGTTACTATATTGGAACATTAATTAGTAGTAGTTAATGTACACATTATTTTGTTAAACATTTCAATAGAGTTACAATTAAGCCAATTCTTTTATTTTATTTTTATTTTGTCATTATTTAACTGTAGTGTAAAAATAACGTGTTTCGCTTAAAGTCGAATCGTTTGACCAATCGAATTGCATTAGGAAATGGAAAGCCTCACCTTTAAAATAAGAAAAAGTTCTAAATATATTTGAGCGGGCTTGGTCTGGTCCATAACACCCTATATCAAGTTTCAGTTTCAAATTTACACTTGTGGATTCTTTGGTCATATTTTTCCTGATCTGGATAGTTGTGTGAATTTCATTTTTTCTGGGAACTGACACGTCAAGATATTTCACGTACTTTGATGGTTCCTATGTCTGTCCTGTTCTTAAACATATTTTTCAGAGTATGATGGTTTGGTTTACTTTTCCTTCTTATTCGCCCTATTGCTGCAACCCGGCACCCACTTTACCATATTTTTACTTACTTTTGCATATATTTTGCCAGTTAGAAATTGCTGATTTTGTCCTACATATGTTAAAGAATAGAACTTTTAGTTTAGAAACTTAATTTACATGTGGATGGGACACTTTATTCAGGAACTGGGAGACAAAGCTGCAGTAATTATACTTCATGGACTAATCTATATTTATTTAATAAGATTAGAGTTAGAAATAAGAAAATTTAACAGTGGATGACCCATCTCTGAACTTTTAATAAAGATGTGAATTCTACAGTTACTTCAATAACGATTTAAAATATTCATGCAGTTTCCAAACCAAAGAAGCTGCAAACCTCTTTTTACCTTCTTGATTGAGAGCCCAGATATCTATTAGTCTGTCAAAACAAATACATCCAAGGGTAAAAAGAAAATTATATGCTGGACAGATTTATCTTCAATCTATTTCTTAAAATCTGTCAATGTGTATTTACACATGGAAAAGAGGTGTCAAGTGCTTGCTGTTTCTACTATTGCTACTATATACCCTCGGTTGCTTCAAACTTGTATAAGGCTGTAGTAAAGGCGGTTTTTAAGTAAAGTTATGAATGGCTGTTTTTAAAGTTTTTTTTATATATTTTTACTATACAGCATGTGTCCTGGATGAATAGGTATGGATGAATCATAGGTAAGCATGGACGGTGTGAAGCACCATGGAGAGTGGGTGGAGAGATGTAGCCTAGCATTAGAGAGTACGAGGGACAATTTAGTTGGGTGAACTTGCATAGATTGGCATTATGAGGGGGCAATGATAGAGTAAGGAGATATAGGTTGGCATGGGGGCACATGTAAATCCTTTTAGAAAGTTCTCTCATCCAAGCTATAGCTCATAATACTTATGAGGGGCCATGAACCATGACATTTTTTGAAGCTGACCTAACTACTGAAAATTGGGAAGGGCTAGGAATCCTGTCTTTGTAAAGGAACCAACCAGGTGGGAGTAGAGGGTGTGAGCTTGGGGTGTCCACATGCCTGTGTTCTTATTCTACCTTGGTGAAAATTTGGGCACCCAGAATTGGGTTTCAGCTTCCATATTTAAAGGTCCACAGTGTGTCCTTAGAAGATCATAGAATCCCTACAGTGTGGAAACAGGCCCTTCGGCCCAACAAGGCCACACCAACCCTCAGAGCACTCACCCAAACCCGTCCCCCTATAACCCACCTAACGTACAAATCCCTGAACACTGTGGGTAATTTAACATGACCAATCCACCTAGACTGCACATCTTTGAACTGTCGAAGGAAACCAGAGTACCCGGAGGAAACCCATACAGACACGGGGAGAATGTGCAAACTCCACACAGACAGTTACCAGAGGGTGGAATTGAACACAGGTCCCTGGCACTGTGAGGCAGCAGTGCTAACCACTGAGCCACCGTGCCGCCCTAATCTCTGCGTTTTGAGAGTCAAGTGAGTGAAAGAATTAAGGAATTAAAGAACTGAGGGAAAATGATGCTGGATTTGTCTAGCCTGTAGCTAAATAAAACTTAGAGTAACACTCAAAGTGACAACAAATAGTTTGAGAACCAGCAGAGATACAATCTGTATAGGAGCTGTAAAGCGGTCTCTACCTGTCCGTTTCTGAAGAAGGGTCCAGACCCGAAACATCAGCTTTCCTGCTCCTCTGATGCTGCTTGGCCTGCTGTGTTCATCCAGCTCTACACCCTCTAGTTCTGAACTGCCCTACCCTAGGGAAAAGACCTTTGCTATTCACCTTATCTATGCCCGGTGCACTGATGTTCTCAAACTTTTGTCTGAATTTTTATTGTCATCCTTACTTACTTACTTAGCTCGTAAAAAGATCTGAACTTTTCCTTCCTGCCCACAAAGGGTGTAGTTGACCACTTCTTCTTCACTGACGCCTTTTGAAAACCACTGAGTGTTACTCTGCATTTTTATTTAAAATTCCCACATATCTTCATGTGCATTCCTATGGTCATTTTGACTCACATCACTCTCTCAGATTTTCTTTATTTCTCTAGCACTAGTTCAGGTTGAATTTTCTCAACCAAATTCAATACTAAATCTTTTTAAATTGTTTGGGTATTAACATAGATAGACACTTACTGCCACCAACTTATCATTCTCAGAAGTTCAAAACAAAAAATTATTTTACTTAGATGCATGAGATGATGCCGAATGTACCTCTCTGATCTCGCTATATTCTGCAGAGAGGTGTTTTGTTACTTTGGTGCAGTGTAGTGGTGAATGATGCGACATTCCAGATGCATGCATATCAAACAATATGAGGTATCAATAGGTTGCAAAATAAGTATGAATACCTTACAAAGCACAATCCAATTTTTTGTTCAATGACATTGGCAGGGAGTGAAATTATTTATTCAACAAACTCATAGGTGGTTATTTGGTTAATTCTGACATTACAGTTGGTATTCCCAATATTGTTCTACTGGGAAAGAGTCTGAAAGGCTCAGTGCTGCATGCTTTGTTTGTGAACGATTGCTACGTTAGACTATCACTTTTAAATAGGGTGAAACTATTTCTTTTGTTGTTCACCATCTAAGGCATCAATTGTGAGGAACACAGATTTTAAAAATGTCTATTATTATTGTGTTTTAACAGCAACAGTTGAACGATACAACCCAGCTACCAATGAATGGAGTTATGCCACCCGAATGAATGAGCCTCACTATGGGCATGCTGGAACAGTTTACGGGGGATACATGTACATATCAGGTAGATAAAAAAAGAACTAACAGCCCTCTGATATTTTGCAGCATAACAAATTGCAGTAACATTCTCTCACCTACGAGAAAATAATTGTTCTTTTCTATCATAACATCAACATGATTAATTCTGTATCAATGGTTATGCAGATTTGAGAATATTTGAATGTCATCTCAATTGGCAGCACTCTCACCTCTGAGCCCCAAGGTTCCACATTTAAGACCCTTTCTGTGGCCTGAGCGAACAAATATACAAAGTTTATGTGCTGTTGCAGTGCAGAGGGAGTGTTGCACTCTTGGAGGTGCTGAGTTTGATGAGACTTTAAACAGAGGACCCAAGTCCTTGCCTGGGTAGATGCAAAAAGTCCCATGGTACTAAAAATCAATTTTGTTATACTGATGTCCTGTCTAATTATCTATCCTCTCTGTCAACATCCCCAAAGAGGTTAATAAATGTAGACTTGGAAAAGCACAGCAGACTCCAGTCCTGACGAAGTGTTTCGGCCCAAAATGTTGGTTTTCCTACTTCTCGGATGCTGTCTGATCTGCTATGCTTTTTCAGCTCCACATTTATTGACTCTAGCTTCCAGCATCTGCAGTCCTTACTATCTCCAAGTCCCCAAAGAGGTTATCTGGTCGTTAATTGCTGCTTGTGGGGTTTCACAAAGTGCAAATTAGCTACGATGTTTCCTACAATACTTCAAAAAGTACTTGATAAGTTGGAAAGTGCTTCAAAACATTTGGTGTTTATGAAAAATGCTAGATGAATGCAAGTCTCTTTTTTTCATCATTTTAATCATCAAATTTTGCATTCATTTCCTTTCTGTCACTTTTCACTTGGTCAATAATTCAACAAAAATTTAATGGAGTTAAAACTCATGGTTTTTTCATGTCTATACAGGGTTGGCAAGACCTGTAATAAGAGTATCAGACTATTTTCTGTGGATATATTTCACATTTTCCATACATCACTATGAGATGTTTAAACATTTGTATGTGTAATGCATTGTAGATGATTCTTATGTCTAAAATAAATCATATTTATAGCACAGAATGAGTTACTTGGCCCATTGTGGCTGTGCCGGCTGCCTAATGACACTTTCCAGCACTTTTTTGTAAAGCCTTGCAGGTTATAACATTTGAGGTGCATATCTGGAATAGAATTTATCATTTACGGTAAATATATCAAAAGTTGCAATTTGGATAAATCCCATGGCATGCATTCCCTGTTGCTGTACAAGGACAATGGTAATCCAAGTAGCTCAGCACATAAGCAACTCACCTAAAGTTAGATCACAATGTAGTCAACTGGAAGAATTGAATTTTCCAAGATGATTGAAAGATTAGGGGATCTGCAAATATAACAACAATCTTGTCATAACAACCATTATCTTCCTAATTATAACAACTTATAACCTCTATTGATGTGTACCTATAGGTGGAATTACTCATGATACATTTCAGAAAGAACTACAGTGCTATGATCCCAAAACTAATTGCTGGTCCCAAAAATCAGACATGTCTACGGTCCGTGGGCTACATTGTATGTGCTCAGTTGAAGATCGGCTTTACGTTATTGGAGGGAACCATTTCCAAGGGATAAATGACTATGATGACGTACTGTCTTGCGAGTACTATAGCCCTGTTGCAGATCAATGGACTCACATTGCTCCAATGCTACGTGGACAGAGTGATGTTGGCGTAACAGTTTTTAACAATAACATATATGTCATTGGGGGCTACTCATGGAACAATCGTTGTATGGTAGAAATTGTCCAGAAGTATGATCCTGAAAAGAATGAGTGGAAGAAAGTTTTCGATGTGCCTGAACCACTTGGTGGTATTCGCGCATGTACCCTGACAGTCCACATGCCAGAGGACGACTTGGAACTGCAGTCTCGTGAATCTCCACTTGTGACTTCACATGCCACTTTGTGATTTGTATCTTAACCAGTGACTGCGATGGATTTCTCCTTATTATGCCATCTATTCATTGTGTTCATTTAAAAAGCTCTATTTAACATGGTCCAATAGTCTACTATACCCTTGTTTATGAAAGTAAATTATCCCATGTGAACTTAGTGAATTGGTTCACAATTAACTATGTACTGTAAACTAATGAAATTTGTTCAAACTGCAATATAACCACTATCATTCACTACAGGGTGAAAAGAAAATGCTAAACATTTCTGAATCTCTGGATGTTGTATCTGTACTATCCGGAAATTCAAATTCAATGTAATTCTTGCTACTTTACTAACATGAAACTTCTCTGAAACTTTTATATGTACAGACATTTGCCACCTTGTTGCATTATCATTTATTAGTTGGGGGACTACTAAAACTGACTCGCTGTCTTCAAACATAAAGGAGGCATCAATGAATATGGTCTTTGTATTTTGGGTTTTTAAGCTACAGCTGAAGAAGTTTACTTTGAGGTAATATAGTACATTTGATCATTGTGTTTTCAAAACATCATGTTTTAAAGGGCAAGTAAAAATAAAAATTTGAATTAAACCAGAAGTTATTGACTCTTTTCACTTCTTCAGAAGACTGTCTTTTCTCAGTTGGGTTTCAACAAACTAAACAGTCTGTCTTATCATCACAAACTGCTCGTGAAAATAATGTCAGAATTTTCCTGGCTCTTTGGTGGTGAATTTGAAGGTGGGATCTGTGAAAAATAGAAGGGACACATGTTAGGGCAGTTCCTTGATGCATTTCTGCCCCATGGAGTTTGTCTATCTGGGCTGATTTTGTAAGTTTTCAGGCTGTTGAGGAGCCTTTGCAGCTTCTAACCTGCCTCAGGAGCACCTACCTTAGCTTAGAACATAGAACATAGAACATAGAACAATACAGCGCAGAACAGGCCCTTCAGCCCTCGATGTTGCGCCGACCTGTGAACTAATCTAAGCCCATCCCCCTACACTATCCCATCATCATCCATATGCTTATCCAAGGACTGTTTAAATGCCCCTAATGTGGCTGAGTTAACTACATTGGCTTACCATGCACCATTCCAAGAACAACTCACCACTCAGTAGATATCTGCTGAAAACTGGCATCATTTGCACTCAAACCATCTTTAAAAGGCTATGCCACAACAAAATAAAATGTTGGCCATCTGGCATTGCCCACCTCACCAGCAACATAATGGCGGAAAGCAGCCATAACATCACATTGCTCACAGCTCACAGCCAGCATGGCTGACACTGCCTTCCACGTAGAACACCGTCCTCTCATCCTAGTCATTGTTTATTCACCAGACCACACACTTTACCAGTATTTACCTACACCTCATCTGAACACCCTCTAAGTCAGAGCTATCCCATCCCTAATGTTCACTGGCGACATGTAGCATATCATTGTCCAGTAGGGGAACATCACATACAGGCAAGCAATCAGATAATTCCAATGATGAGCTTTTATTTACAGTGAGCAAAAGGGAACACAAACAAAACCAATAGAGGTTACAGTTCACCCCAAGAACACAAGCCAGGTTTCAGTATCATGACCAATGAATATCTTACAGTTTACAATTGTCTGCTGCATCCAGGTCTCATTTCCTGGAAGTTGATGTCAATGAAGTTGTATCTGACTTCCAATATCCCGAATCCAGTTGAGCCCTGTCATGGCTGACGATAGATTTCTCCTCCTCAACGTAACACCATCTTCCTCCGAAGACTGCTTCTGTTCCCCCAGTTCCTCAGCATCCAGCACATTGTGCAGAGCCTAGCATGACAGCTGAAGCAGCACACCCGGCTTGAGCTACACTGAAGGGTGCCCCTCCAGACCGGTCCAAGCAGCACATTTGCACCTTCGGCAGCCCAATTGCCTGCTCCACCATAGATCTGATTGAAGGACGGCCACATTGTATCTGTGCTCCACATCAGTTAGTGGCTTGCACAATGGTGTCATGAGCCATGGTTGCAGTGAGTAGCCCTTGTCCCTAAGTGACCAACCTTGTAAATTCCACATGAACGTGTTTCAGCCCTCTCAGTACTGTGTCTGTACAGTCGATGGCATTGGTCACTGTCCTAATGCATTGTGGGTGCATGATCACCTGTCACTGCCTGGAAGGAGCCAGGCATATTGAAGTTCAGAGTGACAGTGACCTTCACAGCCACAGCGAGAGGATGGACTCCCATTCCTGCAGCTCTCAAGTCCCACTCCAGTATCCACCACAGTTCAATTACAGTGTCCTGGGACATACGCATCTCCAGGAAGCCTCAAGCTGCCTGAAAGACCAATGGCTGACACCCAAGACTCGATTTTCCCCACTCCTCTGACCAACATCAATAAGCGGCAACCAGACAAGACCGACCAGAACGCTAACCATTGTTTCAACCTCTCTGCCTGACAGCACAAGATTCCCTGCTTGTGTTGACTCCACAGGACTGACTGCTGACTGCTCCCTAGATTGTGTTGACCCAGTGCTGCTGACAGTGAACACCACAAGCAAATGACTCACCATGACCCACATCCTGGACCATGTGTGGATTGTGGCCTTAAACAGGACTCTGACTGACATTGGCAACACCCATCCACCCTCATCTAATTCTGCCATGAATCTTGGCATAGCCTACATTGCTCACACTCCTACAAGATTCCACTCAAGGGAGACATAGATGACACCTGTCTGCTTCAAGATTCAAGCTATTCTCCAATTCCCCTTCCCCAAGACTGTACAACACCATTATCACCGGTGGATCTTAGTACAGGGTCCAACATTCACCCTTTCAGAACCTTACACAACACCCACCAAGGAGTCTGCATGCAGTTGGGTGTGGGAGAGTGGCATTAAATTCCTCCAGTGCCCCTGGGGGTTAGAATTGATGGTGCACAGGAAGGAGGAAGCTCTCACCCCATCACTGGCCAAAGACCTGCAGGGTTAAGCCTGCAAGTAGATCTTTACTGCTGTTTGTTTAAAATCAGTATGGCAATGGGACAAAGCCCTTAACTTGTTGAAGAAAGACAAACTGTATTGTGCTCCACTCTTTGCTCAGCATTTAGGCATCCAGCAGCTCAGGGCCTGCTTGGATCAACTCTACATTTGGTGAATAATAGAGCAACACCACATTTGCTGTCTGCCTCAACGGAAGTGATTGTGGGTAGAGTGACTGTGACCCCACTCCAAACCCTTAGCCTTAGAAATAATCTTCATAACTTAAATTAATAGGATTCTCTTTAGAAATAGTTAATGTAAGCATTCTGCCTATTTGTGAGCCACACCTCCAAAATACTTGGAAATGTTGATGTGCAAGGGTAGCAGGATGGACAGATAACTTGTCTGTACCATATCTAGAAGATGAATATTTGTCTTGTGACAAACCTTTATTTGATAACATGCAGACCATTCTTCAATATGCTCTTATTAATAGTAATAAAAAGGCTTTACCTCCGAGATTAACTCTTCAAAGTCATTCCAAATGTTTTAAGTTATCCAGTCTAACAAAAGTGGAATGCTAGGCCAGGGGTTCATTCAACAAAGCTGTTGCCTTTCTAAAGGATTTTATTCATTAGCAGTAGAGTTTTACCCTTTTATTTGTCTACTGATATTGATTTGGTTTTAATTATTAGACATAATAGTGTCTGTAATCGACAACAATGGTAATTTCTCTATTTACCTTTTTCTTGTGTCTGAGGAGCTGATAGCAATTTTCTAAGAGGCTTGAAAGACTTATGTGTTACAACAAGAGGGCACAGCTCTTTCCCACATCAGATTATGCTGTCACATTAAATCTAAGTAGACCTCCGTTAACAATGTGCTCTCCAACCCTTATTTTATTTGACCCTCCAGAATTTCTTATTTTCTTCCTCCAGTCCTTCAGCACTGTGTGGGCTTTGTCATAAATAAAATATTTTGTTCCAATCTTTACGTTTCAAGAGTGGCTGACATTAACTGTCCTGTTTGGGAATGTAGGACTTTTGAAAAATACTATTTTAAATCAGGAAGTCTGTTTCAAATAGTTGACTTGGTGCCCCAAGATACATCACATACAGAGATATGAATTGGAACATTAAAATAGACAGTAGGTAGGGAAAGGAGCATCATTCGCAACAAATGCTATTGCACGTTTGTACACAGACGCTTTGATTGATCGATTTAATGTCATCTGTGCCAAAATATAGTGAAAAAGCTTTATTTATGAGCAGTACAGGCAGGTTATATTAAGCAAAGGATGTACAGATCAAAAAGACTTAGACAGTAGGCATACAGGTTACATTGCACAGGGAATGCACTAGGTGAGATTAACATTAACCTGAAATAGTGCTGATTTTGCTAGAGAGTCTATTCATCAGTCTGATAATGGCCAGGAAGAAGCTGTTCCTGAACCAGTTGGTGCATGTCTTCAAGCTTCTGTGCCTTCTGCCTGATGAAGAGGTTGTAGGAGATGGGACTTTGACTATGTTGGCAGACTTTCTGTAGCACCGAGCTGCGCAGACGGAGTCCATGCATGGAAGGTTGGGTTCCGCAATGGTCTGGGCTATGCGCACCACCTTCTGTAGTTTCTAAATGGTCCTCAGCACAGCTGTTGCCATGCCTGGCCGTTATGCACCCGGAGAGTGTGCTTTCAATGGTGCGTCTGTAGAAGTTGGTGAGGGACCTCATGGGTATTCCAAATTTCCTGAGCCACTTGAGGAAGAAGGGGCGTTGTTGTGCCTTCTTGACTGTTGCACCTACATTAGAAGTCCAGGACAGGTTGTTGGTTAATATCACTCCAAGGAACTTGACACTCTTCACTCTCCCAACCTCAGTTCCATTGATGTAGGTGGGGGCATGCTCTCCTCCTTTCTTTCTAAAGGAAATCATGAGTTCTTTAGTTTTGCCAATGTTGAGAGACAGACTGTCTTCATTTCACCATGTCACCAAGCCCCATATCTCCCTTCTGTAGCTTGATTCATCATTATTAGATATCCATCCCACTACAGTGGTGGCATCAGTGAACTTGTAGATGGCATTGATTTGGAATTTGGCAACAGTCATAGGTGTAAAGGGAATACAGTAAGAGGGTGCGGATGCATCCTTGGCAGGGGTGGGGGCTGGGTTGTTGGATGCTCCAGTGTTGAATATTGTCATGGAGGGGGTGCAGTTACGTATCTTCACTGATTGCAGCCTATAGGTCAGAAAGCTGAGGATCCAGTTGCAGAGGACAGAGCCAACACCGGGGGTCACGGAGTTTTGAGATCAAAAATAAATTCTGTAAGATTATGGCTGATTTTCCCTAGGCCTTGATTCCATGTTTATGACAGCTCAGCTTAGCAATCAAATCTACCTCTTCTTTAAATGCTTACATTGACCTAGTCCCCACAACTCACCAGGAAGAGAATTCAGACATTCACTCCCCTCAGAACAAATTCCTTTCCATCACTGGCATAAATGAATTCCCCTTTATTCTGTAACTAAGTCCCTTAGTTCAAGACTTTCCCTCTCATGGAAACAACTTCTCAACATCTGCCCTATCAAATCCCCTTAAAATCTTATATGTTTCAATAAGATCAGCCTCATTCTACTAAAGCCTAATTAATAAAAGGTCTAAGCTGTTCAGCCATTCTCAAATGTCAACTCTTATCACAGGAATCAACTTAATGCATTTCTTTTGAAATGCCTCCAAAACCAGTATAACATTTCTTAAATGGGAGGGGGGGGTCCAAAATTGCACACAGCACTCTGAGTGCAGCCTCACCCACACTCTGCCCAATTATTAACAGAGCTTTCCCATTTCTAAACACCAAGCCTTCAGCAATAAAAGCCAAAATCCTTTTTAATTACTTACTGCTTCGGCATACTAATGCAGTGTGTTTTATGTACAAAAATATCCAGCTCCCTCTGAACACTTTTTAATGTTTTTTTTTGAGTGACAGGTGCCTTTCAATTTTTCCTATCAAACATTACACATTTCTATTTTAAACTCCATTCACCAAGTTTTTGCCAACTTACTCAACTGACCTACATTCTTTTGCCAATTCCTTACGCCTTCATCACAACGTGCCTTCCTAAGTTTTTGTATCATCACCAGTTGTGGATACATTATACTCTACTCCCTTCTCTAAGCTATTAATATAGATAGTAAATATTTGAGGCACTAAGCATGAACCTTGTATCACTTCACTAGTTATGTCTTTCCAACCTGAACGGGCCCCTTAATCCTGACTTTGCCTTCTGTGTATCAACACATCTTCAATCCTTGCTAATACATTACCGACAAAACCACAAGCTCCTATCTTGTGCAACAGCCTTTTACATGGCACTTTATTGAATGCATTCTGGAATGCTAAAGACACTGCATCTACCAATTTGCCTTTATCAATTGGTTTGACGTATACTCAAGAAACTCTAGAAGATATCAAACATGATTGCCCTTTCACAAAAACACATGATTCTGCTCGATTGCTTTAAGCTTTTTCTTCCTTAAAAATGGACTCTAGCATTTTCCTAATGAGAGCTGTTAAGCTAGCTGGCCTATAATTTCCTGCTCTCTGTCTCCTCCATCCCTTTTTGAGTAGGGGCATCACATTTGTGGTTTTCCAATCCATTGGAATCCTCACAGAATCCAGTGAGTTCAGAAATATTTTGACCAATGCAAAATAACTCCACAGGGGCCAGTATCCTAACACCAAGTCACCCCTCATTTCTAGATAAGCAGCCTTGGCTTACAGTGCTGCCTTATACAGAGACAGTCCCCAGAGTGTCAGTATCTCTGATACTGCCCTTTCTATATGTCAGCCAGGTCTCTCTGATTCGACCAGGTTAACAGCTCCAATCAGAACTCATATTCAACAAGATCCAGCTGATTCTTGGATGCAGGCAATCAGCTCCCATTCCTTTGTCAAATACTTTGTCCCTTGTGATAGAGACTGTTACAAGATTTCTCCTTCCATTAGTATCTCTATCATCAGTTACCTTTGAGATGTTTATAATATCCTTCACACTGGACTAATAAAAAAATTGTTAGCTTAAATTGTCTGCTCTTTCTTTAATCTCTGTTATTCATTCTTCAGAGTTCCACACTTACTTTACATCCTATCTTTCTTTTCATATACTCGTAGATGCTATTTCTGTTTGCATTTATGTTTCTCTCCAATTGACTTTCCAAGCTCCAAACATGGTGGAGTAGGGCCCCTCATCTGGACATCATCTGCCCTGAATGCTTTTCATTTTTTCCTCTTTCCTTGTGTTTTTTTCTATTTTCAGTACTTACTTCTTGAGCTCAGATGTCATTGGCAGCAGACCTCACGGATCTCAAGCAAACCCGGCATGGACCTCTAGTTAGCCCTTACTTTTGCGGGGCGAGCACAGCGTGTGGCATCAGAATCAGTGGCTGCTACATTGGTGGAGGTGACATCAGCAAGGTAGGCCAAGCTGTGATAGATGGTGCCTGAAGATCAGTGACATCGTTGTTGGTTGGGTCCAGTGCCAGCAGCAGTGGAAGGGCGTAACATTGACAGTGAGGTGGGCCCAGTGGTGAGAGACACCTCTGACATTGTTGGGTCCAGTGCAGGAAGTGGTGAGGTTGTGGCAGAGGAGAATTGACCCAGCGACGAAAGATGGCACTTCAGGATTGGTGACTTCAGCATTAGCTGGGTCCGGTGTAGACCGCGGTGAGGTGATGGAGGAGGGATGGAGGCACAGACATCATTGATAGCGATGAGCTGCATCAAGGATGATGGATTCTTTTTAAGCTCTATCTTTTTATCTTCCCTATTCTTAAATTATTCAAAATGTGCCAGATCATGGTGACATTGAAAAAGTTTTTCACTCTATTTACTGCTTTTGTTACTGTAAAATACAAGTGACAATAAATAAACCATTCAACTCAGAATCAAATTGTCTCCTTCTTTATTAGGTTTTTAAACATCTGCTGCTGGTTCCTAAAAAATTCCAATCCTCTGGCCTGTCATTAGTTTTTGCCACTTTGGATATTCTCCTTTACTGCATTTGTTAATTGGAGGGGGTCATTGTCAAGTCCTTCTTTTAGACCAGAATTTTTTTTGCTGAACATTATGAAATATTTGCTTAAATATCTGTCACTGCTCATCTATTGGCTTTACCCTTAGTCTATTTTCTTGTTTTAGACAACGTTTTCTCCACACTTCTGTAAAATGTCCTGGTTTAAATTGAGAACATTGGTTCTAGACTTAGTGTTATTCTCCAAATTGAATTTGAAATTCCTTCATGCCGTGATCACTACTGCCTAAAGGATCATAAACTTTGAGATCACTTATTAATCCGAATTCATTATACATTACTAGGTCTAAAGTAATCTGTTCGTGTGTAGTCTTTGCAATACACAAACCCTGATGCACACTACAAATGCTGTTTCAATAATTCCCTTGCCCATCTGATTTGTCCAATCAATATGCAGCTAAAATTATCCATTAAAAATACAGTGGCCTTCTCACAAGTCTCCATCATTTCCTGATTTACATTTTGTCCTACAGTGAGGCAACTGTTTAGGGATCAGTAGATGACTCCCACCCATGATTTCTCATCCATGCTAATCTTTATTTCACCCAAACTGATTGTGTACAATGATCTATTGCACTTATAACTCACTATTGCAATGATACCTCCCTTTTCTTCACAAATGACCCCACCTAATTTTTATTTCTATTTATTTTTCTGGAACATTGAACACCCTTGAATATTCAGTCCCACTCTTCAAGCAAATCTCTAATAGCTGTCAAGTCACATTCATTTGTATCATCAACCCAACGATCTTGTTACAAATGTTGTATGAATTAAGATAAAGAGCCATAAGCTTTGACTTCTTAACATTATTACTTTGATTTTAATTTCTGCAGCTCTCTTCTGTATATATTTTCTACCCTTTGCTGACACATTGATTATCTTGTGCTTCTTCACTTCCCTGCATCTTCGCTCGCTCGCGTTTCTTCTAGATTTGTTTAAGCCGCGCTTAAATTGAACCCCACCCCCCCTCATTAGTCTATGGAACTAACTACAGCCCTGGTTAGACACTCCATCAGGGGACTGGTCCCAGCATCGTTCAGATGAAGCCTACTCCAAAGGAACAGCCCTCTCTTTACCCTGAACTGGTACCTCATGAATCAGAGCACATTCTCTTGCAGCCATCTTTCAGACATACATTTACCCCTTTGACTTTATTTACCCTGTGCCAATTTACATGTGGCTCAGGAAGTAATCCAGAGATTATACTTTTGTGGGTCTGCTTTATAATTTAACCCTGAGCTGTTTATAATCCTTCAGCAGAACCTCTTTCCTTGTCCTACCTGTGTGACTGGTCATTACGTGGACCTGAAACAACAATTGGTTCTTCCCCTCCCACTGCAAGTTCATCTCCAGCTCAGAAGAGTTGTCATGAATCTTGGCACCAGATAGCCAACACAGACTTTGGGACACTGACTTTGCTGCATTGAACAGTACCTATTCCCCTAACTATGTTATTGCCCATTACTACAACACTTCCATTTTCTCCCTATGTTTGAATGGTGCTCTGAAATACAATGCTATAGTCAGTTTGCCCATCCCCCAGCAAATTATGCCCTGCTCAAAACTGGAGCAAGAACCTTGTACCTATTGCACAAGGATAGTGGCTGAGTCTCCTCCAGAGTTAAATTTTGGAACACCATACCTGCTGCATTCAGTCATATCCTTCTCTTACTGACCACAACCAAATTTGATGTAATTAATCTAAGGGGTGAGAGAGTGTCTGTAACTGCTCCCTTCCTGATGTGTCACAGCTCAGACTCCAGGTCATCACCTCTGAGCTGAAGTTCCTCAAGCAGCCAACACTTGCTGCAGATGTGGTCACTGAAGATCTCACCAAAACCCACCAGCACCCACATACTATTGTAATGTTTCCGGCAGCTGAGAACATTCTAACCTTGATAAAAACTTCAGCCCATAACCTCCTTGGTGAATCAAGATAGAAGCAAGCCACTTAATTTCCAATGACTTTTTGAATTTTTTCCACATAAATAACTATCAATGACAATGCAACCAGTTTTTCCTCATTTCTATTACAATGAAACAAAAATACTCAAAGCTTTTCTAAAGATGCACGTTACGAGTCAAAGCAATTTATAAATTGATGACTACAGTGTGTTGTAGTTGGGGCTTGGTTAGCTGGATGGCTGATTTGCAATGCAGTGTGACACCAAAAGCACAGGTTTAATTCCTGTACTCTGAAGGTCCTGTCTTCTTGGCCTTGCCCTGACCTGAGGTGGAGTGACCCTCAGATTAAACTCACCACCACTCGGCTCTGTCTCTAATGAGATAGTGAGACTATGGGGACTTTAATTGTTATAGTCTGTACTGGGAATGCATAGCTGCCAATTTGCCCGAAACAAAATCATGCATTTGGCAGTGAATTGAATGCTCAATAATTTGTTTGGGGTGTTGTTGGTTAAGACATGTAGGTGAAAACAGGTCAGCTACTGAACTAGCTGTTTCTTGCCAAGAAGGTGGTTCTAAAATACGGAGAGAAGGTGAGAATCGCCTACTGGTTATGGTTTTGTGTTTTTTTTGCTTCTGCAAAGAATTGATTTAGAACTTCTGTTTCCACTTATAGGTGATTTTTTTTATGAATTAAAGATTATTTTAGAAATTTAAAAAAAACACCTCCAGGTTATGAAACAGTCTGCTTCACTGGGATTTTGACGATGAGTTATCCCTTGTGTCCTGGAAGTTAAATAGCCTTCATTCAACTTCACCAATACAGATGATGTAGTCATTATCAAGGTTCTGTTTGCAGTTACAGAGCAACAAGTAACTAATTTTCCTGAAAATTACAACTCCCTCTTTATTTCATGAATTGGTTCAAAAATTTTACCCCAGGATTAGAGTACAACTAGGCCTGGTCACCTGGGTTAGTTTTAAGGTTCACCGTGTAATATGTTCCTGATGTATTAACATGAATATGGGATTGATAGACACTAGGATTATGTTATAATTCAGTAGTTTTGACCCTGATCCAGCAAGCAAAAAATTAAATTATGTTCCATTTAGTTAGGGTCAATGAGAGACGCTGGTTTTACATAGCCCTTTGTGTTTAACGTGCGCCTGTGTGCTAAGTGGAAGGTTTCATATGCCCTCAGGTCAAGTGAACAAATGCTGGAACTTGGAGAGAAAGATAACAAGGTATAGAGCTGGATGAACACAGCAGGCCAAGCAGCATCAGAGGAGCAGGAAGGCTGACATTTTGGGCCTAGACCCTTCTTCAGAGAGAAAAAAAAAATGCTGGAACTTGCTTTTGCAGCCCAAACCTTTGTAAACTCAGACTGACAAAAGTGAAGCCTCTGATGTGAAAATAGCTCCTGGGTTTCAGGGCACAGTTTTTTTTTTTAAAATTGGTTTAGTTTTTAAACTTAAAGTTCATTACAGGCCTATGCATGCACATAATTTGAAATAACATCTTGTAAGCAGTTTCATGCAATCATGTCTTTATACAACCTGGATTGTCTTGATTCTGTGCAGTGATAAAAGCACTTCTTGCTAAAGGACTCCTATTTCTTTCGAAGAACAAAAGAAATGAACATGGTTTAAGGTTTTAGCAAATATCTGTAGCTCAGGTTGTGGGTGCAGTTGTTGATTTGCTCACCAAGTCTATTTTTGTTCAGACATTTCGTCACCATGCTAGGTGACATCAGTGCAGCCTTCGATGAAGTGTTGTTATTCTACCCTGCTTGGAATTTACACTGTCTGGTCTGACAGTTTATACTGACAACAAGAATCCTAAGACCACTAGGAATCATGGTGGCCCACAAGCCCACACCCACTCTACGACAAACACTCAAGGATTAAAGACACCATTCCTACAGCATGCAGAACCAAAGTGTTTTACAAAATACCATGCAACAACTGCCACAAACATTATAATCAGACAGACCGGATGGAAACTAGCCATCAGAATACACAAACATCAACTAGCAGCAAAACACCACGGTGAACTCTCCTTAATGTCAGTACATTCAGACAATGAAGGCCACCAGTTTAACTGGGACAAAGTAACAATAGTAGCCCAAGCCAAACACAGACATGCATGGGAATTCCTAGAGGCACGGTTCTCCAACCATACTTCAAAATCAACAGACATATAGAATTGGATCCCATATACAAACCCATACAGATCAAAATTGGAAATGACAGTACTCACCATATCAAGCCAGACAGTATAAATTCCAAGTGGAGTAGAATAACATCACCTCATCAGAGGCTCTACTGATGATGCTACCCAGCATGGTGACAAAACGTCTGAACAAAAACAAGCCAGCTCAGCAAGCAAATCAACAACCTCAAATGAGCATGGTCTTTTGAAAGCAATTATATTTCACATGTTTCAGGTATGAAACATGTTTCTTTTCACTAAAAGCTATTGATAAGCTTTGAATGTCCCAGGACATTTAAATAATCTTAATAAAATAACTGCAGAGGCAAGTCACCCTTTTTTTTTACTAGCACACTGGCTGTAATCAGTCAGCTTAGTGTCAGTCCTCAGCTGAGGAGATTCTAATCTCCTGGTTATAGTGGGTCAGCTGAGGCTTTCCTGATTGGCCCAGATAAGCAAACCCAATCAGCAACCTCATAGTTAATGAGGTCCACCGGGTTCCAATCACTATGTCCCTTCCCCCAGTAAGTCTGAGGGTGTATGCCTGGTCTTTCTCTTGTAGCTTCTCCTGCAACACTTTTGCCCCAAGTTCGGTTACCCTAACTCGGACTCATACGCATCATCTGTGTCTCAGACCATGGGCCAATTGTTGCATCTGGAACATCTGAGTAGAGTCTCCTCCTCTTCTTCCAGTGGCAATGGTGTTGAGGCGGCATCCATTTTGGGCTATGAGTTTTCCTCAGCACGAGACAGAGGGGGCGCACTTACAGTTTCTGCCAGGCCTTCGGGCTGTTCTAAGGGGGCCAGTTATGTTTTACTCCAGCCCTGCTTATGAGATAACAGCTTTCAGATGATCCATGTGTTTGGTCTGGACTGTACCACCTACCTGCACTTTGTAAGTCATGGGACCTGACCTCGTGTCAACCTCACCTCGTACCTATACAGGGCCATTTCCATGGTTCCGGCACCAAACTTCATCCCCTGAATTAAATTGTCCAACTCTCTTAGAGGATGCGTCTGGCCAGCATTGGCATTCCTGCTGCCATTTCACCTTCCCTGTCAGGTTTGGAAATATCAGGTTTAGGCTGGTGCTGAGTCTTCTCCCCGTCAGCAACTCCACTGGAGCTATCCCTGTTATTGCATACGGGGTGGTCCTATACTCAAACAGGAACTGGGACAGTTTGGCATCAATTGAAGCTGTAGGCTGCTTCTTTAAGACTGCTTTCAATGTTTGGCCCATTCTTTCCACTAGACCGTTGGATGGTGGATGGTATGGAGCTGTCCTTACATGTCGAATGCCATTAGACTTTGGGAAATATTCAAATTCCCTGCTGGTAAATGACATCCCATTGCCCATGACCAATACTTCCGGGAATCCATGTATTGAGAATGATGCTTGCAGCTTTTCAATCATCATTCCTGAGTTTGTTGAACAAACTTTAAGCACATCCAACCACTTTGAATGGATGTCTATAATGACCAGGAACATTGAGCCCATTAAAGGACCGGCATAGTTGACACACAACTGAGTCCATGATGAACCCTTCCATTCCCACAAATGTGAGGGTGCTGCTGGTGGCAATTTTTGTCCTTGGTGGCACTCTGGGCACTGTCCCACCAATGTAGCTATGTCAGCATCTGACCCTGGCTACCATATATAGCTTCTTGCTAGCATCTTCACCTTGGAAACCCCTGGATGGCCCTGATGGAGCTCAACTAATATCTGGCAGCACCCTTCACTCGGGATAATCACCCTTGCTCCCCACAGTAATGTGCCGTTCTCTGTGGCGATCTGGTTTTGCCGGGTCCAAAAAGGTTTCAGTCCTGGTTGTGATGCCCTTCTATTTCCCCCATTACCACCAGCTGTTTCAGTTTCACAAGGCCAGGATCTTATTGTATTCACAGTCAGATATTGTCTGTGCTGACTGGAAGGACGTCAAGGAAATTTCAAACTAAAACAGACTCAGCCAATGGGAGACAGCTCACGGCATCAGCGTTAGCCTCTTGGCTTCCTGGACAGTGCTCTAACTTGTACTTGTATGTGCTGAGAATAAGAGGCCAATGCTGAATTCTACCCAAAGCTCTACCTTCAGGAGCCTAAGTGGTGTGTAACTATGACAAATTCCCTTCTGTAAAGGTACTCGTGGAACTTCCTTACACCAAAGATAACCGCCAAACCTTCCTTCTCTATCTGGGAACACTTGCATTCAGCATTGGCCAGAGTCCAGAAAGCATAAGCTATTGAGTGTTCCTCTCCATTGGCCACCAGTGAGCCAACACTATTCCGATACCGTACTTTGCTCTTCGGATCATAGTGGGCCAACACCTTAAATGACAAAAGCTGCTTTTTTACTTCTCTAAAGGCTACTTGGCTTTTTAATTATTTCTAAGGCTGACCCTTTTTCAATAGCAGGTGTAAAGGTGCCAAGATGGAGGCCAGGTCGTGTATGAATTTTCCGTAATAATTCACTAACCCAAGGAAAGATGCAGGCTCTGGTACAGATGTGGGAGCGGGGGCTCCTTTAATCGCCCTCACTTTCTCTTCCACCAGGTGTAATCCGGTTTTGTTAACTCTGTAACCTACGTAGGTCACTTGGGTCACTTGGAACACAAAATTTTCTCATCTAAGGCATTCTCCCGCCTGGGAGAAACATTTAAGCACTATTTCCAAATTCTCCAAGCGCACTTTATTGGTCTTCCCTGTCATTAGTCCATCATCCAAACAAATAGCAATCTGGGGTAGCCCTTGTTAAATGTTCTCCATGGTCCGCTGGAAAAGAGCTCAGGCTGATGATACCCCAAATGGCAGTCTGGTATACTGATAAACCTTTATGGGTATTTATTGTAGCATACTTCTGGGACTCCAGTCACAATTGCAGGTTGGCATAAAGGACAGCTTGCTCCCACCAACTTTGCGTACAAGTCCTCTATGCGAGGGATCGGGTATTTATCCAGCTGTGAGGAGCAGTTAGTTGTTTGCTTAAAATCCTCACAAAGGTGAACTGAGCCATCAGGTTTCATAATCGGTATGACTGGTGCTGCCCACACTGGAAACTGCACCGGCTTAATGATTCCTTCGCTCTCCAGGCTCCTGATTTCTCCCTCTACTTTTGCCCGCAAGGCAAATGGCACCGAGCGGGCCTTGCAAAATCTTGGAATTGCGGCCTGGCCAACGTGTAAAGTGGCTTTGGCCTCTTTGATAGTCCCAAGCCCTCCTTGAAAACCTTCTGGGTATTTCACTAGGACTTTACTGAAGCTGTCATTTTCCAAATAACAAATGTTGAGCCACTCGAGGTGAATCTTTCTCAACCAATTCTGTCTCAAAAGGCTTGGGGCCTGAGCCTTTTACTAACAGGGGTAACTGCACAAACTGCTTCTCATAGGAGACCGGAACCGAAGTCGCACCCTTAATCTGCAACAGTTCCACAGTGTATGTTTTCAGTCTGGCTGAGGTCTTCCATCAGCTTAAAGGTTGGAGTCCTGAACAAATCTTGTTAAAGATAGACCTATCCATCTTCTATCCGCCTCCCCCTCTCTCCCTATTTATTTCAGAACCCCCTTCCCCTCCCCCATTTCTGAAGAAGGGTCTAGGCCCGAAACGTCAGCTTTTCTGCTCCTCTGATGCTGCTTGGCCTGCTGTGTTCATCCAGCTCCACACCTTGTTATCATTAATCTTAATTGGCTCCGATTTAGGTGTTGCTAAACAATTTAATTGTTCCAACCCACGTGTAAGGGAACTTTCCAGGTGCACAGTCTCCTGGGTACCGGCCTCTGAGTTTTCCTACACAAGTCTGGCCTTGTAGGACACCTTTGCTGTCTCAAGTCTGCATACCCGCAGCAACTATAATGGCTTGCTGGTCCAAAAGCTGAAGAATTGTTTAGCCACTTGGCTGAGGCTCAGCTTCGTTGTGGGGTTCTGCTGTGGGTTGGCCTATGGTCCCTCTGATCAGGACATGCTCTGCGTGAGGGTCTGCTATTGCCTACACTCACAGTGTTCCCCAAACTCAGTTGGATAGGTGAGGGAGTCCACTTCCATTGGCATGCCCCGTAGTTCCCGTGCTCCACTCGCTGCATTTTCTAATGACCAGGCCAGCTGCAGTGCCTGTTTGAAGTCCCATTGGGCAGTAGGCACTTCTGCATGGTTACCTCACTAATCCTACATACCAAGTGGTCTCTCAGTATCTCATTCAGGGTTAACCCTAAATCACACGGCTCTGCCAGTCATCATAACCTCATCAAAACTCATGATACGGATTCCCCCGATTCTCTAATAGCCGAATAAAACCAATAGCATCTCAGGATTAGAGGAGGTTTGGGTTCGTAATACTCCTTAATTAAACCTGCCAACTCTTGGAAAGTTTTAGTGTCTGGTGCCTCTGAGAAAGTTAAGCCCCTTATAACTGAAAATGCTGCAGGTCCACATACAGTCTAAGGGATAAATCATTGTTTTCATCTACCCCAATGTCATTTGCCCGGAAAAAAAATCACATTCTTTCCACATACTGGGCGCAGTCTTCCGACAGCAGGGTCAAATGAGTCAAACTTTCCAAAGCAAGGCATGATGCTAGAAATGTTTATCCCAACTCCAAGATAACAGTTGTGAGTGAATGTTCTTCAGGCACATCCTGTTTTCTCTCATTGCCACTGAAATAACTGCACAGAGGCCAGTGTCCCATCACCAAATCACCCTTTATTTACTTATGCGCAGTGCACTGGCTGTGCCCAGCCAGCTCAGAGCCTGTCCTCAACTGAGGACGTTCTAATCTCCGGGTTATATTGGTCAGCCCAGGCCTTCCTGATTGAGGTGGTTAATCTGGGCCGATCAAGAACCTTGTAGTTAATGAGATCAACCTGGTTTCAATCACTACATTCAGTTAAGACTGTTGAACTTGGAAATAATATTCCATATCCTCTGAGCAGACACACAAATTACTCTGGTCATCTAAGTAGAGACCAATAAAGTTAGCAAATTGAGATGGACAAACTGTAGTAAAAGGGATAAACCAACAAGTGGGTTTTGCAGTGATTGGCACAGCAGTAAAAGTGGTACGTGTGTGGAATTGCAGCAGCCTCCCTGCAGTCAAAGCTGATGACAGGATCGGAGGCAGTGACCTCCTGGGCTCCTCTCAGGGATTGGAGGAGGCGACAGTACAATATTGGCAGCAAGAGCAGACCTTTCATGTAACGGCGGCAGTGTCCCAGCCCTCCCAGCGATTGGATGCGGTGGCGGCAGCGGCAGCAACGGCACTGCTCATTCCCGCGTTCGGGGATGGCAGCTCCTCTTGGTGATCAGAGGCAGCGGCATTGTCAGCACAAACAAGAACACTGATCCTCCTGGCAATCGGTTGACGTGGACTCCAGGCCATGTTTAGGCCTGGGACCCCACATCAGTGGCTGAGTGTTCCAAACATCTCAACGGAGGTCAGACTTTACACTTTAAGATCCAGATGTTTTCTTACCTTTTGGCTCCTTACAAATTTTTCTTTTTTTTTAATTCTGATTTTGTAACCAAGCTGGTGCTGCAAAATAGTGACTTTGTACGCTTTTCACTGTACTCCTGTATTCGTATACTTGAGTATGCGTGACAATAAAATCTAATTCAAATTCTAACTGACTAAGCTATCAGAGAACAAGTTAGGAGATAGTAGGAAGTGATGTCAACAAGATTATCATCACACTTATAGGAACCAAACAGGAATGAGGCACACACTGCCTAGCCAATCTGAGATTGTTCACGCGCTGCTAACGCATTGGCAACCCAATTACAATGCCGGATGCCTTTGATCATACACAGTGACTAGGAAAGGTTAATAAGCTGTAACTCTCATCTATTCAATGTGTCGTAAGATGAAAGACAAAAGGGACAATTTAGCCAACAGAAGAGAACCAGAGAGATGCATCCAGTCAACCAGAGGTCACATTCCATTGGTATTCCATTGTGAATCAATTGAATCCATTACACTTCTGTATCTATTGTGATAAAAATAGTGAATTCTATGAAACCCATGGAAACTTGTAACTGAAATGGTTTTGTAACTAATCAGGAGTAGCAGACCTTTTCAATTGGCTCTCTCAGTCTATAAATAGAACTGAGCCTGAGGGCCCAAGTGTTCAAGCGGTAGTGTCTCCACCCCTGAAGTATGAGGCTTGACTTCAAGTTCCACCTGCTCCAGAGATGTGTAATAACATCTCTCCACAGGTTGATAAGGAAAATATCTAATACTGGAATTGACTAAAATCTTACAATTATCAAAGTTAAAATGAACCTCAAAGCTTTCATGACTACTTTGGAAAATAATGCACACTTTAGTGTCTGGATCTGATTACGTAATTTTGCAGGCTAGTCACCAGAGTAATGCAGATAACTATCACTGTGCTTTTCTCTTGAATCCTGCATTCACTTCCAATGAAAAGTGGTCAGGTCAGTACGATTGCAGAGCACCAAAGACATCACAGAATCTGAAGTTCTGCTGTGGGCTAGCAAATGATCGATTTTCATGTTTTTGTCTGAAATTTCCTTTCTTAGCTATTATTTAGAGGCATTGACCCATTTTCAGTCAAAGATATAATACCTCAGCTATAACAGTTGAGAAGGATTGCAGAAAAGTGCAAAATGTCAAGAAGACTGGGAAAAAATTCTCAACTTGTAAACAGAAAAAACATTGTTTTCATGTTGACGATATAGTATATGCTGCCTATAAATCACGTTTTGTGGCTACTGTTTGTAAGACATCAGACCATTAGACATACAGACCAAAGAATACTGCTCTGGCTTAATCTGTCCTGACATCCTGTTGACGGAGATATCACCAGGAGTTACCTATTTTCACAAGTCGCTGCTTCTGTTTCCCCCTCAGTATAATTCATTGTTTTGAAAGGGAGTGATTGGAATCTATAAGAACCCAAATTACCTGTGAGATTGGGGTTTGATATTGATGAGGTGCTTGTCAGGTAGGACAAGCTTAGCTTCTAATGATTATGGCTTTAAAGGCTGAAGAAGGATTTAACGGCAAGGTGGTCCTGATAATCGTGGCTCGTACATCAAAAAAATCTGACTGCCAACCCATCAAAATTGTGTGAAGAATCATGGTGCCCCAAATCAAACACGCACACATGTAGCCTTCTACCAGGTTCCTGTTACTAAGTTCTGTGATAACTGAGAATTGATAACAGAGACAGGGTTGTGAAGCAAAGAGGCCCTGGCCAGAAAATCTGCACCGAGCCAATAGATGCGCAAAGGCTGGTCAACTGTTTAGGCTGAGGCTCCTGATACCCTGCTGTTTGGGTCTCCTAACTTCTGTTGCATTCACACTCATCCGTTCCTGACGAAGGACCAAATCAGAAGACCCTGTACTAAAGGGTGTGACTGTTTCCTGGTGCAAGATATCCAGGTACGTTGCCCCCACCCTGATGTGTTGCAATGTCCGTAGCTTGGCCTCCAGCTCACAACTAAAACTCCTTCAGTGTAGACATTTAGAGTCATAGTGTTGCGCAGCATGGAAACAGACCCTTTGGTCCAACTCGGCCATGTTGACCAGATATCCTACATTAATCCAATCCAATTTGCCAGCTCTTAGCTCTCCCTTAGCTTCCCTCCTCTCACCTTTAACCTATGCCCTCTAGTTTTGGACTCCTCTTTCCTGGGGTAACCCCTCAAGCCTCCGACACTCCAGAGAAAACAGCCCCAGCCTATTCAGCCTGTCCCTATAGCTCAAATCCTCCAACTCTGGCAACATCCTTGTAAATCTTTTCTGAACCTGTTCAAGTTTCACAACATCCTTCCGAGAGCAGGGAGACCAGAATTGAACACAGTATTCCAAAAGTGCCCTAACCAATGTCCTGTACAGCCACACCATGACCTCCCAACTTCTATACTCAATGTACTGACCAATAAAGACAAGCATACAAAATGCCTTCTTCACTATCATGTCTACCTGTGACTCCACTTTCAAGTAAATATGAACCTGCACTCCAAGGTCCATTTTGTTCAGCCACAGTCCCCAGGACACTCCCATTAAGTGTATAAGTCCTGCCCTGATTTGCCTTTCCAAAGTACAGCACCTCACACTTATCTAAATTAAATTCCATCTGCCACTCCTCGGCCCATCAGCCTAACTGATCAAGGTCCTATTGTAATCTGAGGTAACCTTCTTTGCTGTCCACTACACCTTTTAATTCTACAAACTGAATCTGCACAAACAGAAGTCTAAGCGAATAATATGGTTTTAAACTCAATTATCCAAGTTTCTAGTCCATTTGATCACTCTTTCCATCGTGTTCTTTCAAACTTTTTAATGCCCAATCTAAAGCGCACCTCATAAGATGTAGGTGGGCAGCGCTTCACAATTGGTTTTAGACAGTTTTGTCTTGCAATGAACAGGTATGTTTCATGTTTGAAATCAATTAGTTATGAGACGTAGAGATAAAAGGTACTGCAGATGCTGGAGAATCCGAGATAACAAGCATGGGGCTGGACGAACACAGCAGGTCAAGCAGCATCACAGGAGCAGGAAAACTTGACATTTCGGGCCTAAACCCTTCATCAGAAAATTTTCTGCGGTTGGAGGAGGGGAGATTTTGAAGCTTGTGAGATCCACATTGATACCATTGGGCTGCAGGGTTCCCAGGCTGAATATGAGTTGCTGCTCCTGCAGCCTTCGGGTGGCATCACTGTGGCACTGCAGGAGGCCCAGGATGGACATGTCGTCTGAGGAATGGGACGGGAGTTGAAATGGTTCGCGACTGGAAGGTGCAGTTGTTTATTGTGAACCGAGCGCAGGTGTTCTGCAAAGCGGTCTCCAAGCCTCCGCCTGGTTTCCCTGATGTAGAGGAGGCCACAACGGGTACAGCGGATGCAGTATACCACATTAGCAGATGTGCAGGTGAACGTCTGCTTGATGTGGAAAGTCTTCGTGGGACCTGGGATGGGGGTGAGGGAGGAGGTGTGGGGGCAGGTGTAGCACTTCCTGCGGTTGCAGGGAAAAGTGCCAGGTGTGGTGGGGCTGGAGGGGAGTGTGGAGCGGACAAGGGAGTCACAGAGAGAGTGGTCCCTCCGGAAAGCAGACAAGGGTGGGGAGGGAAAAATGTCTTTGGTGGTGGGGTCGGATTGCAGATGGCGGAAGTGTCGGAGGATGATGCGTTGGATCCGGTGGTTGGTGGGGTGGTACGTGAGGACGAGGGGGATTCTTTTTTCGTTGTTATTGCAGGGACGGGGTGTGAGGGATGAGTTGCGGAAAATGCGGGAGATACGGTCGAGGGCTTTCCCGACCACTGCGCGAGGGAAGTTGCGGTCCTTGAAGAACGAGGACATCTGAGATGTACAGGAGTGGAATGCCTCATCCTGGGAGCAGATGCGGCGGAGGCGAAGGAATTGGGAAAAGGGGATGGCATTTTTGCAGGAAGGTGGGTGGGAGGAGGTGTACTCTAGGTAGCTGTGGGAGTCGGTGGGCTTGAAATGGATATCAGTTTCTCGGTGGTTACCCGAGATGGAGACAGTGAGGTCCAGGAAGATGAGAGAGGTGTTAGAGATGGTCCAGGTGAACTTAAGGTTGGGGTGGAAGATGTTGGTGAAGTCGATGAAATGTTCGAGCTCCTCGTGGGGGCAAGAGGCAGCGCTGATACGGTCATCAATGCAACGGAGGAAGAGGTGGGGTTTAAGGCCAGTGTAGATACGGAAGAGGGATTGTTCCACGTAACCCACAAAGAGGCAGGCATAGCTTGGGCCCATGCAGGTACCCATGGCCATCCCCTTTGTCTGTAGGAAGTGGAAGGAATTGAAAGAGAAGTTGTTGAGGGTGAGGACGAGTTCGACTAAGCGGATGAGGGTGTCAGTCGAGGGGGACTGGTCAGGCCTGCGGGACAGGAAGAAGTGGATGGCCTTTAGGCCATCTGCATGGGGAATGCGGGTGTATAGGGACTGGATGTCTATGGTAAAAATGAGGGGTTGGGGACCGGGGAATTGGAAGTTCTGGAGGAGGTGGAGGGCGTGGGTGGTGTCACGGACGTAGGTAGGGAGTTCCTGGACCAAGGGGGAGAAAATGGAGTCGAGATAGGTGGAGATAAGTTCGGTGGGGCAGGAGCTGGCGGAGACAATGGGTCGACCAGGGCATTGTGCGAAGGAGATAGAAGTGGGCAGTGCGGGGTTGGGGAACGATAAGGTTGGAGGCGGTGGGTGGGAGGTCACCTGAGGTGATGAGGTTGTGGATGGTTTGGGAGATGATGGTTTGGTGCTTGGGGGTGGGGTCATGATCCAGGGGGGCGGTAGGAGGAGGTGTCAGAGAGTTGGCGCCTGGCCTCAGCGATGTAGAGGTCAGAGCACCATACTACAACTGCGTCTCCCTTGTTCGCGGGTTTTATGGTGAGGTTGGGATTGGAGCAGAGGGCTCTCACGTTCTGCGGGGGAGAGGTTGGAGTGGCTGAGAGGGGTGGAGAGGTTGAGGCGATTGATGTCTCGATGGCAGTTGGAGATGAAGAGGTCGAGGGAGGGTAGGAGGCCTTGGGGTGGTGTCCAGGAGGAGGGCTTGTGTTGGAGGCGGGAGAAGGGATCAGTAGAGGGAGGGTCAGGTTCATGGTTGAAGAAGTAAGCGTGGAGGCGGAGGCGGCGGAAAAACTGCTCAATGTCCAGACGTGAACAGTATTCGTTGATGTGTGGGTGGAGGGGAACAAAGGTGAGCCCCTTACTGAGGACTGACCATTCGTCCTCAGTAAGGGGGAGGTCTGGGGGGATGGTGGAGACTTGGCAGGGCTCAGTGTTGCTGTCTCCTCTGGAGCGTCAATATGGTTATATCACTGATGTAATTAGAAAATGTTGACTTGACAAAAAAATACGTTTTTTTAAACTGTTATTTTATGTTTTACTCCTGAATAAGAAAATGCTAATTAAGTACAGGCTGTATGAGTTTTGGAAATTGATAAATTAATGAATGATATTGAGGCACAAACATATTGAGAGACTGATTTATGTGCAAGGGATATTATCACCATGTCAAATCAATTAACAACAGCCTTACCACATCTAAACAACAGTGATGAACAGTTTGACACTGATTCTCTACCACAGAATGATGTGGAGGTCAAGTCACTGACTACATTGAAAAAGAGGTGAGATTTAACTTTACCCAGTAACTTCTTATAAGGGACTTTAATAAAAGCATTCTGAAAATCTAAATTGACCGTATCCACTGGTTCTCCCTTATCTATTATACTAGTTACTACTAGTTACATCCTCAAAGATGTAAGGTAGACTTGTTAACACGATTTGCCTTTCATAAACCAATGCTGGCTTTGCCCAATTCCATTAATAGTTGCCAAATGCAATGTTATCATAGCCTTTATGGTAGGCTCTAGTACTTTTCCCACTCCTGAAGTTAGTCCAACTGGTCTGCAATTCTCTTTCTTTTTTCTCTTCCTGCCTTTTTAAGTAGGAGGCCTACATTTACCACCCTTCAATCTATAAAATCTACTCCAGAGTCTGCAGAATTTTGTAAGATGAACACCAGTGCATCCAATGTTTATAGGGTCATTTCCTTTAGTACTCTGGGACGTATATTATCTGGCCCTGGTGACTTGTGAGCTTTTAACTCAATTAATTTCTACAGCCCCGTTTTCATACCAGTGTTGATTGCCTTCAATTCAATCCTGTCACTAGGCCCTTGGCACCCTAACATTACTTGAAGGGTATTTGTATTTCTGAAAATAGAACCAAAGTATGTGCTTAATTCTTCTATCAATTCCTTGTTCAGCATAATTTCCCTGGATCCTGACTGCAAAAAAAGTATGGTGCTCTACCGACTGGGTCATCTGGGCTCACAACAAATTCAGTTAAAAATATTTCCTAACTAACCTTCTCAGAAATATTATTACAATCCTCTGGAGCAAGTTTGACTAGGACCCAAGGGAGGGACACTGTATCACAGGAGCCCTTACAGATTATTGCTGATTTTCTACTTCAGCTACACCTTCTCACAATTTCATGAAATCTTTTGATTTCTGTTGTATTCAAGATCGATTGCTCTTAGCCTTGAAGATGCTCAACAACAGCATCCAAAGCTAAAGAATTCCAAAGGATCATACTCCTGGAATGAACAAACTTTTTACCTTGGTGCTAAATAGTCAACCCCTTAATCTGTACAAAGAACAAAGAAGGTACCCCAAGGATATCACATGATGTTAGAGCAGAAATAGCTACAACCTACAGATTAAACACACTGGGCCAAGAGTTCTCTCTTGGGCACATCAGGCAAAGCATTTGAAATGTGCTGGAAATTATGTCCGTTTTCTTAAGGTGCAGTCATGCTCAAATTTTCACTGAAATTTATTCACATAAATTCAAGCATAAAGTCTCCAACGAAACAACCAAACTAAGCAGTGTTAATGAGCACGTTGATTATTGGCTGGAACATGGATTTCAAGATTGTTGGATTAAACTAATTTAAAATATTGTTCAAATAATTGCTACACCTTATTAAAGAAAACACCAATGATTTCAATTGATTGCCTGTGAAGGGATACTGTATCAAGGAAAAATTATCTGAATTTGAACTCATTTAAACTGCATTGATTTTTATTGAAACATCAGTGTGAGAGATCAGTATTGTGAGAGATTTCATTTAAACCCTGCTCAGAGCAGTTGCAGGTTATTAGCAATGGATTAATGTGACCCTGGATGCTTGAGAACCCAAAATTCTAAGTGCAGAGTTTTGAATGGCAATAGACAGGCACAATTGATAGAAACTCACCATGAAGGCATAAGTAAAATACTGTGGCTTGAGCAAATTGATCTGTGAACCAATGTATAAGATCAGGAAAACTTGAGCATAAATAGAATTGGGCATAACTTCAGCTGTTTCAGATCTTGCACTCTTATTTGATTCTGTTCAGATTGAGCTACTTGGACAAATATTTAAACAGAATGCACATACCTGGCCAAGGTATAGCCTTTTCTGTCACCATTCTCTCTCCCACTTGCGCATATGATATTGCCAAAAGCAAAGATGCCTCTGTGTTTCTCAATAACCATTATCAAAGCAATAGCCCCCTCTAGTGTCAAGTCCACTTGCAGTCCGCTGCAATACGAAAATACTTGAGGCATCATCGTCATCTGGAGCATCCCTTAAATAACTAAAATGGTCCTTTGTGTGCTGTGCATTTTAATAAGCAAATGGGAAATGCATCTCCTGAATATTTTTTTAAAAATGAAAACTCAACACTGATTTGAGAAATTGTAGGTCTACTTCACCCTGAAGTCAAACAAAACTTGAACTCTTCCTAAGAGACAGTAAAGAACTGCAGATGCTGCAGTCCGAGATAACACAGTGTGGAGCTAGAGGAGCAAAGCAGGCCAGGCAGCATCAGAGGAGCAGGAAAGTTGACGTTTCGGGTCAGGACCTGCTCCTCTGAAGCTACCTGGCCTGCCGTGTTCCTCCAGCTCTACACTATGTTATCTTGAACTCTTTCTAAATTGTGTTGTGGTCATTTTATATTAACTCATAAAAGAGCAATGTTTTCCTGATACTGACCATAACCTTTCTGATATTAATCACCACCTTCCTGATATTGATCACAATCTTGTAGTCCGTGCAGGAATGGGAAAGGCTTGGAAGTGGTGACCATTCTGGTACAACAGCTCACTGACATTTAAAAGGACACTTTGACTCTTCCTGATTGGTGGCTATAGAGTGAGAAGCCATAAAATAGAGCTGGTCCATTTCTTCCTTTGACCATCACAGAGTTAGGATTAGTTGAGGCTGCAGGTGAAGCTCCTGCTGAGATCTGACAGGACCCTCACGAATCAATACAAACTCAGTGCTGGGTGAAGCACTGAAGAATCCAGCAAAGACCTTTACGATAAACTGAAAATGCTTTGTGAGTCCAGAAGTTTAGGAGTCTTGCTCTATATCATACAAGGATAATCTGAGCATCTGATCCGTTCCCTGTTCACCCAGGAAAATCCCATATCATCCTTCTTTCTAAGCACTGTGCTGCTGGCAGCATTCTCTAAATACACCTCCCCAGTACCCAAAAACATAAGTAATAGAAGTAAGAGTAAACCATTCAGCCCCTAAAGCCTGCCTACTATTCTATAACATCATGATAGATCCGCCAAAGGACTCAATTCCTTGTGCTAGCTCCTCACAGCCCTGGAGTCTTCAATATTTTACAAGTCTATATACTTCCTTTTTAAATAATTTCAGTGATCCAGCTTCCACAATTCACCGGGTTAGAGAATTCCAGACATTCACTACCGTTTGGATAAGTACATGAATAGGAAAGGTTTGGAGGGATATGGACTGGGAGCAGTCAGGTGGGACCAGCTTAGTTTGAGAGTATGTTTGGCATGGACTCCTTGGACCGAAGGATCTGTTTCTGTGCTGTATGACTCTGACACAGAGAAGAAATTCCTTTGTTTCTCTGTTTTAAATGAAAGTCCCCATATTTTGTAACAATATCTCCTATTTCAAGATGCCCCCCAACTAGTGGAAACCTCTTCACAACATCCAGCTGGTCAGACCTGCTCAGAATCTTGTATGTTTCAAAAATATCACTCATTTATCTAAAAGCAAATGAATTAAGTTCAGTTTAGCCATTCTTGATAAGTCAAACTTTTCATCCCAGGAATCATCCCAGTGAATCATTTTTGAATTGTCTCCAATACCAGTGTATCCTGTCATAAATATGCGAACCAAAAACATACACATTACTCCAGGTGCAGACACACCAACACCTCATCAATAGTTGAAAAAGATAACCCTATTTTTAAACTCCAACACCTAGTAATAGCCAAAATTCCATTTACCTTAGTCACTAGCTGCACCTGCATGCTAACTTTTGTTTATGGTCGTGCACAGATCTACTTTTCTTTTCATGGGGCTGTATGTCTCAGTTACTGGAGAGGTGCTGGCCCAGCAGTGGACAATTAATCTAGAAACTCAGGTAATGTCCTGGGAACATCCCAGATGGCAGATGGTAGAATGTGAATTCAATAATGTCTGGGATTAAGAGTCTAATGACCAGGAAAGCGTTGCCGATTGTTGGGTAAAACCACCTGGTTCCCTAATGCCCTATAAGGAAGGAAATCTGCTGTCTTGACCCAGTCTGTGAATCCAGATCAACAGCAACGTGGTTGACTCTCAACTGTCAATCTGGGCAATTAGGGATGGGGAATAAATACTGGACTTCCCAGTGATGTTCACATCCTGCAAATGAATATAAAAAAAGTTTGTGATTGGATGCTTTTCTTAACTGCCTTTGTTAGCAAAGATAGTTCATCAAGTCTCTTTTAAACTGAAATAAACATTTTGCTGAACATTATGAAATATTTGCTTAAATGCCTGTCCCCGCTCATCTACTCATCTTCCTTTCAGTCTATTTTCTCAGGCTGCTGTAGACAATTCTTTCTTCATACCTCTGTATTTAAATTGAGCACACTGGTTTGAAACTACAGTTGCTGTGACTTCAATTGAATTTAAAATTCTGTCATGTTGTGACCATTACCTCCTAAAGGATCCTTTACTAACACATTTCTTATTAATCCCACGTAAACATTACTAAGTCTTAAATAGCTCGTTCCCTGATAAGTTGTGCAACATACTGCCTTAAGAAACAATCGCTGATGCACTGTACAAATGTCCTCCCTAGCCTATCTGTTTTGTCCAGTCAATTTGCAGATTAAAAACACCCATCACAACTGTCGCACCCTTCTTACATACTTCCATCTTTTCCTAATTTACATTTTGTTCTACAATGAGGCAGTTCCTCGGGGGATCTATGGAAGATACCTACCTGTGACTTCTTTCACTTGCTATTGTTCATTTCCGCCTATAATGATTCCACGTCATGATCTACTGCACCTATATTACTGTTAACCACCGGACTTTCCCTTATTAATAACAATACCTCAGCTCCTTTGGCCTATTTTTCCAAAATGTGGAATATACTTGAATATCGAGTTCCTGGTCTTGATCACCCTGCATCCATATTTCCATAATTGCTAACAAACCATCTTCATTTGTTTCTATTTATGCTGCCAACTCATCTATTTTGTAACAAACGTTGCATGTATTCAAATAAAGATCCTTAAGCTTTAATTTTTTACTATTATTTGTCTCTTGTTCTAATTTCTACCGCACTCTTCTGCTTATATTTTCTGCCTCTTCCTGTCACACCATCGTTTGCCTCTTCACTACCCCACACTTTGCTCTCGTTTCTTTTTAAATTTTAAAAATTTCCCTTAAATTGAACCTAGGGTTGAATTGTGTACCTAGGATTGTAGACAGGGTCTTAAATTAATGAGTAACCATCACCCCTTACTACTTAATTTAGGACCCTGTCTACAACCCGAGGTACACGATTCACCAGGACACTGATATCAGCTTGGTTCAAATGAAGCCCACCTCAATGGAACACCTCTCTCTCTCCAGAAATGGAGCCAGTGCCTCATGAATTAGAATCCATTCCACTCATGATCTCAGAAGCATGCACTTAGCTCTCTACTCCTGTTTATGCAAGTTTGCATGTAGCTCAGATAATAATCTGGGACTTATCACCTTTGTGGTTCTGCTTTTTAGTTTAGCCCTGAGCTGTTTGTAATTGCTCAGCAGAACCTCTTTCCTATGCCAACAGCATCGGTAGGACATGACATGGACCACAGCAACTTGATCCTTCCCCTCTTGTTCCAACTTCCTCTCCAGCCCAGAAGAGAGGATCTCTCATTGTTTGTTTAGCCTCACTGCAGTCTGTGCTCTCATCAACATCAGCAGCAAGGACCTATTGGATAAGAACATTGTCTGAGACTCCTCCGAAGTTATATTCTAGATTCCAATACCTGTGTCACTTGCAGTCATATTGTCCTGTTCCTGATCATGGACCAAATATATGATTAATCTAAGAGATACAACTGTGTCCTGAAACAAAGATTCCTCCTCTCTGAAATGTTGCAGTGTCTATGACTCGGCCTTCAGCTCATCAACGCTGAGCTGTAGTTCCCCGATCAGCTAACACTTGCTGTAGATGTAATCACAGTGGATTGTTTTGGTGTCCAACAGCTTCCACATACTAAACTGCCACACATTGCCCACTCTGCCATCTCTATTCTATTTATTTCATAAATTTGCACGTTAAATATTTTGAAAGTCAAATTCCTAACTATACCCTTGAGCTGGAATAAAGGTCTCCTTAATTAAACCAACTGGCAAATCAAGAGACACAGAATCACCATCGTGTTTCCCTAGACCCTTGTACTTCAGATCTTACAGGTAGAAACTGATTGGAGTTTTCATCTCCTGCCGCTGCTGCCCTTCTCACACAGGTCTGCTTTCCCAGTCTGCTTCAGTGATGCCAACAGGATGCACAATCCTTCCAGTCTGTTTCACAGTGATACTGATTTCTGCATGCTTTTCCAAGTCTATTTCTGTGTTTGGCTCACACTGGTCATTTAGAAGTTAGTTAGAAATTGTTGGAAAGCTCTAAAAACGTGGATGTCACTGATAAAAATCAGCATTTGCAACTGGATGACCACTTCAAAGCGCAATTAAGAGTCAACCACAATGATGTGGAATTGGAATCCTATAAATTAGATCAAGGAAGAAAAGCCTTTTAACCTTAAGGGATACGGATGATACAATCGTTTTTTTTGTAAAAATCTGATCACTTTTACCGAATTAAGATATTTCTTTTAAAAACTAAACTAAAACTTTTAAACTACCTGTTGAAATAAGAACTCATGTTCTCTAAATGTTGAGGATAAATGCAGCCAAAATGGGTAGAAATTATATCTAACTTCTTGCAGGAATTCCTGGTGACTGTCCCAAATAGTATAATCAAAGTGGATAACTTGTTGCATAGTATTATATTTCACAGAACAAACACTTAAAACAAAAACTAAGCCACATTTATTAAACCACATTGACAAATGAGCTGCTCAGCTGGTGTTTGTGTATAAAAGAATTCAGATAGATACATAATTAATTCTCAAAAAGGTAATCATGTTGTATGCCGTATAACTTCAAATGAATAGTGTAGAATGGGGAGGTAGCATTTTTCCAGGTTTCTGGATCAGACGCACATTTCTTCTTTCAATTCTGTTATGCCAGCCTCCTCAGCCTTATGTGACATTAAATGGTGCAACATTAAAGAAAGTTTGAAGGTCCTTGTATGAATCCTACATGACCATCAGAATAGCTCTCTCTTGTTTCTTTCTTTTTCTTTTCTTCTCTTGGAATCTCTCAGTTGCATCAGCAAAAAAGCTTACGTCTTCTTTAGCTTCTATCTCCCTTTGTAAAAATTGTAGTCCAGCCATATTAAAGCCAATTACATCCTGTTACAAAGCAGAAATACAAATGAAACACAGAAAATAGAAATAAGAGTACACCATTCAATACTTCAAGTATGCTCTACTATTTAATATGATCATGGCTAATAAGCTGATTCAGTACACTGTCCCTGCTTTCTCCCTATACACTTTGGTTCCTGTAGCTCAAAGTACTATATCCAACTCCTTCTTGAAAACATTCAATGTTTTGGCATCAACCACTTTCTGTGGCAGAGAATTCCACAGGTGTACCACTCCCTTGATGAAGGAATTTCTTCTCATCTCAATCCTAAATTACCTACTCCATATCCTTAGACTGCAATCCCTGCTTCTGGACTCCCTGGTCATTAGGAACATCCTTCCTGCGTTTACCTCATATATTCCCGTCCAAATTTTATAGGTTTCAATCTCTTCCTTATTCTTCTAGAATCCAGTGAATGTAGTCCTAACTGATGGAAGTCTCCCTTCATACGCCAAGGCAATAAAGTGAGAATTTCAAACATATTCAAAAAATATCCTTGCTATTGTCAATTTATTTGACAAATGCCTAGTGATGAATTTATAATTCCTTTAACAGTTTGCAGCCTAACGGTATCCTCTAAAAAGACTGAAACTGCAATCGAAAAAGGTGAGCCCTTACAAACTGTTGGTGTATTAACTCTATGCTTTAAGTAATAGTTCTAAGTACTCCTCTGTAAGTCAGGGTAACTTTATTCCACGTCTTGTACATAGGAAAGCCATAGTTTTATAAACAATAGGATAATAATTCAAACAGAATTGGGTCCAAAATTCCAAATTTTTCAGGGGCTACCAGATTGGAATTGACTTTGTTTATGCTCATTAACTTTTACTTCGCTATGGAAGAACTGCAACCTTACCTTCATTTCATTAATCTTTCCAGTTGTGTTTTTTCTCAAACTGTCAATGACTGTAAGGAGCATTTGGTTGCTTGTGATCTGTCCAAAATGAATCCTGAAGAAAAGAAAAAGTGGAATAACACCAGCAGTGCACTACATCTCTACTACTCTTGTCCAATTTGAATTTTGCCCTATTTTAAAGTAAAACTGAATGAAACAATAACTCATCCATCCCTCTACCAGTTGAAAGAGCCTAAAGGGACAAAGCAGCTATCCTTTATAACAAGCATGGGGCTGGATGAACACAGCAGGTCAAGCAGCATCATAGGAGCAGGAAAACTTGACGTTTCGGGCCTAGACCCTTCATCTGATACAGCTATCCTTTATAGTGGTGGGAAAAAGGGAATAAAAATGTTCTTGCCTTACCTCAGCAGGAAGAAAAGGCAGCGGCAAATGAGTTCAACCTCTAGAGAAAGTTGAATGTACTCATTAAAAAGTGTGAGCAGATCAGGAATGTATGAAAATGGTAGGACAAGCAGGGATTCCTCCATTTCACTAGAAAAAAGCACAGACAAAAATAACCAAAAAATGTACATGCTTCAAACTGTAATTGCACGTAATTCTAAGAGTAGAATATCTCCCTTCAGTAAGTATTTACAAACGTGCTTTTGCTATGATACCAAAATGTTTAAGCATATATCATAATAATTCTTTGAGTTTAGAAAAAGAAATAAATTGAACTGCAATCAAATATGTTAATTCTGAATAATTCTAAACAAACAAGACTTTCAGTCCAGAAATAATTTTACAAATGTAAGTGTATTATGAAAATTAATTCATTTTATGATAGAAAGCTTATGATATCATAGTTGCTTAACCCAGTTGCTCTGCCAAAGGAGACAGAATCTTCTGTCATCTTGATGCATCTGTGACTATGAGGTCCCTAGATTTGGTTGGTCAAGAACAGTGCAAACAAAGCCGGTGCAAAATGTTGACTGTTGATCCTTATCATCATTGACTGTTGATCCTTATCATCACTAAAAAAAGTCTATGTTGCAATGACTGTCTGTACTACAAACTTTTCACAGATCAAAATCCATAGAGAAATCTATTGTGGTGCTAATAGAAATATAATAACAGGTGAACTGGATTTGGAGATAAGCAGTTGAATAACTTGATTTATATTAAGTATCCTGCAGTGTTGAGGGGCTCTTGTGGCACAGTCGTTATGTGCCTTAGAAGCATTAACATACAAAGAGATCTCAGCATACAGGTCCACGGTTCCCTTAAAACGGCAACACATGGGTAAGGGATAAAGAAGGCATATCGCACGCTTGCCTTCATCAGTCAAGGCATAAAGTATATAAACTGGCAAGTCATGTTGCAGCTGTATAGAACTTTAGTTAGGCCGCATCTGAAATATTACTGACAGTTCTGGTCGCCACACTACCAGAAGGATCTGGGGGCTTTGGACAGGGTACAGAAAATGTTCACTAGAATGTTGCCTGATTTGGAAGATATTAACTACGAGGAGAGACTGGACAAATTTGGTTTGTTTTCACTTGTACATAGGAGGCTGAGGGGTGACTTTATAATAGAGGTAATTATGAGAGGCATGGATAGCACGGATAGTCAGAGTCTTTCTCCCAGGGTAAAAATGTCCATTACTAGGAGACAGAGGTTTAAAGGAAATTTGAGGCAATTTTTTTTGTTTACACAGAAGGTGGTAAGTGCCTGCAATGCCCTACCAGAGGAGGTGGTAAAAACAGATACAAGAGCAATGATTAAAGGTAATTGTGACAGATACATGTATAGACAGGGAATAGAGAGACACAGACAGCATAAAGGCAAAGGGTTTTTGGTTTAGAAAAGGCATCATGTGTCCATGCAGACTTAGTGGGCTGAAGGGCCTACTCCAGTGTTGTACTGCTCTTTGTTCTGAGCCAGGAGGCCTGGGTTCAAGCCTCATCTGCTTCACGAGTGTGCAGTAACATCTCTGAACAGGTCGATTAGAAAATATCTAGTCTCCAGCTTTGTGTGGCGCAGTGATAGTGTCCCAGGAGGCCTGGGTTAAAGTCCCACCTGCTTCAGAGATATATAATAACATCTTTGAACAAGCTGATTTAAATAAAAACCTATCCTGCAGCTTTGGAAAATAGAAGTAATGACATTATAAATCACTACTAAATTACAATTACATGGGGATTTTCATCAACTCAGGATATCCCTAAGTGCCTCATAATATTAGACAAGTGAGCATTATGTTTTATTGTAATATTGATGAAGGATAAAACTTGAGCCGTGAAACCAGAATTCTTCTGCACTTTGTCAAAAAAAACGATGTGGAGGTGCTGGTGTTGGACTGGGGTGGACAAGGTCAGAAATTACACAACACCGGGTTATAGTCCAACAGGTTTATTTGAAAACACAAGCTTTCAGTGTGTAGTCCCTTTGTCAGGTCACTTGAGCTAAAAGTTATGTCCCATCCAAACAGCAGCACCTTAGACAATGATGTTCCACTGTAGTATAGCACTAGGATGTCAGTCTACTTTTTGCGCTCAGATATCTGGCATGGGACTAAAGCCCAAAAACCTTTGACACAGAAGTAAAACTCATCTGATTTCAGAAGTTTGTGGGCTTAATTTGCTACAAGTTTTGATGACATGTAGATGCCTATTAAATTATTACTCACCTTGATTTGACTTTTCGAATAACATCTAAGACATAGTGGGACGGCTGAGAAAGACATAAGAAATTATATACATACCGAAATCAGCCTGACACACATAATTATTCAATGTAACACCAGCTAAATGTTTCCTGCTGCACGTGTCATGTGATTCAATTAAGAAATTTTTACATGATGAGTTTAAATTACTTTACAATTAGTTATTGAAATGCCTGGGAAAAGGTAAACAAAATGGCTTAGAATTGACAATTTCCTTTCCAACCTTAATAACTGCTACACAGCCTTGAAACAAAATATTTTGGAAAGATGGCACTGCTTCAAATATGCAAATTACAGGAAACATAATTTCCTAAATTTAATGTAATAAGACCAACACATGCAATTAACTTAAATCAGATGCAGCAGAATCCTGATATAGTCTTCCTTCAAAGAGGCATAAAAATTAAAGTATTGATGACTTAAAATAGTAACAATACAATTTTAACCATAAGGTATTTACGAGCAAAATATGTTTTAGCAATGAATGAATTCACTTTCAAGAATTTTAACTTACTAACTATAGCTTTCCTTCCTTATTCACCATATTGTAACTGAACTGGCTTCAGGTAGGTTGGTAATGGGCTTAGAAATCTGAATTCTACCTCTCCCTTAGGAGACCCAAGGGGTCGTTTCAGTGAATGCCAAAACAAGCAAAGCAAATAACACTTCAATAAGGGAAACAGGCCCCACTGAAATTTGTCTCGTGCTTAGTTTGAGCCTGGTGTTATGGTGTGCCTATTAGACACCAGTAGGCAAAGTTCACAGTAGGAACTGTTGAAGAAGTAATTGGAAATGGGTCACAGTGTAAAACCATGTACAAGTTCTACATGTAAAATGTGGAGAAAAAAATATCTTCAGGCTGCATTGCTTTTACCTCCTTTTGCAGCAGATACCTGCTTTCTGAGCAAAGGGACGGACAGAAACATGGTGGATTGCACCCTTGACCACACCTCTATTCCTGTTAAGCTTATATATGGCAGAACATCAGAAAGTATCATACTTGCCCTAAAATTGCAAAACATTATATTCACTATGTTCTGATTTTGTATGAGGATTACATCTACAAAATAACTCAAAAGTTATATAGACAGTTAAATAGGACGGCAGAGTAAAAATTATAAATGATAAACAACCAATAAGAAGTACTTACTGAGATGTTTCCACACGCGGCCAGTATAGGGTTAGTGGATAGAGGCAGCTGGGAATGTAAAATTTATTCAAATTATTTTCCACACACCATCAATGCTAAATAGCAAAGCCAGAGATACTATACTCTTCAGCAACACATTGCAAGGAGAGACTATCATTCTCAATTTCTGACAAAGTTCTGATGAGGAGTTTTATTTACAAATAGGTTAGTAATGCGCTGCTTCAGAGCTATGTTCTGAAGAAGCTATCACCATATTGTCCTCTACCTAAATTACACTCACTTTCCCTTAATTAGCTTCACCATAAGTTAGACTGGGAGAAACTTATCATTGTACAATCCGTTTCTTGAAATTGAAGGTGCTATGTTACTTTGGCACCACCGGATACACAAAACAACCCAATGATTTGCTAAAAGGAAGAAAATGCAAATGTTGAACATTGGAGATGTGAGCAAAGAAATACTGGAGAGAGACCGGTCAAATCTAGCAAGAAAAAAGCAAAATAATGTGAACAGTTTGGGTGTGAATTCTTCATCACAATCGAAAACTATGAACAACAAGCATTTTAGTGATGTCAGAAAGTAAAAGTTAATCAGCAGATGAAACAGCCGGAAATAGCTAATGCACTGAATTATCTGGTTCGTAGAAAATTGAGAGACAATTTAAATATCATCACTGATGTGCTGAAAAGAAACTGAAAGGACAAAAGAATATGCAAACAGTTCTGAGAATGAAAAGACGTAGCAAAACCAAAGAATTCTTTCCATCCTGAAGATGTTCTGCTGTTGATCTGTAATGGGAACATTTTTGGCCAGTTTTTCTTTTATGTGACTGAATTCTAATTTCTTTTCCAGTCCAACAGATATTTTTATGATTCATTAGCTTTCAAACATTACAATGTTCTGATAACTATTTTCAAATAGGCTTTCCAACCCCACATTAGTTATTTACTCCATTTCATTTCTCAAATCTAAAGGCAAATGTAGTTCAGTTACAAAATTACTTCTGGAGTTCAATAAGACAGAACAGCTGGTTAATCTTGTAATGCCCAAGTTTGTTTCCAGTCTCACCTTCAAGTCTAATTTCCATGGGACCAGATAGATTCTTTCCTTTCTGTATGTAGCAGTTTTGGAATTTGCTGAGCTATTTGGCATTCATACTACATTGTTTTGACAAATAGTTGTCCAAGTAAGGAACTATGGAATTGCAATATGAACAAATCCAACCTTTTTGCCTGCAACTTTGCATGCTTGATTGTATTCTGCCAGTTTCTTGCTTTCTTCCCTGTACAGTTCAACAGCTTCCATGATCCGCTCAGCCTACGAAGAACATTCAACAGGTAATTACAATGGGGCTTGAGTTTCTCATTTTAGAAAGCACAAGTATTCTGTTAATTTTGTAACATGTTATTAGGGTTGGGCACACTTACAGCTTTAACAGTTTCTATAGTCTTCTTCCCAGCTAAGCCTGCTTCTCCTTCTTTCTCTCCAGGAACCTGCAAGGTGAAAGATTCAGTGAAAGCTCCTCTGTTGTATTGATTTATGACTAATAGACTCTACAACAACTATCCAGGCTTCACAGACAGGCAAATGGTTAACAGACTAGAAAAACAGTAAAATGGCTTTAATCTTCCAGCGAGAAAAACTGTTTCCATAGATGCCTCACATATAATTCTGCAGTACTAGAGATGAAACAAAGAGCTAAGTTAGCAATAGAAAAATCTCGCACTTCCATTCCACTAACACTGCGACCAAGTTCCACAAACAATCAGGACAGCAGTCGCAAGGATCAAATTCAGTAAGTAGAAAGGATAGCTATTGAAATTTGCCCACATCACCATCATATATACAAAGATTTTAGCAAGATTTCCAATGGAGTTTGATAAAGAACAAGGACCTCATTTAATAAATCTGTTCAAAAGAATGAAATAGTACAGGCCAATCTTCATGATGTTTTATGTAGCCTTCAGCTACAGTTACAATGCAGAGGATAACTGGACTAGTGTACAAAGTACAGAGCTAGTCACTAATTTTTAATAATTGTTGCCAGCAGCAGCTCACAGGTTTTATCTCAACTCTGAGATGAGATTTCCAATGGTACATTATAAAAATAAACATAGGAGATTGCTCCATCAACAAGACACTCACCAAAGGTTCATTTCCTTTTGCCATACTCTCTTCAAATTCTGCTTCCCTTTGCTGTGGGAAAGAGGGTTTATTAAGAGTTGATTTGAAAATTGCAACAACTATAAACCAAATGACAAACTCTTCAACACAAAACTAGCAGCTCAATTCACCGTATGTCTAGCAGGGAACACTTCGGACCTGAACAGCCTCCTCGTACCTCTACAGAGTTGGCTGCATCTTCCGCCACAGTAACCAATACTAACAGTGTTCCAGCTCAGTTTCTCGCTTATTGACTCGGGCAATTAGACCAAGCCACTTAAAGGGATGTAAATCTTCAAAGTCAAGTCCTTTAGTAAGGATGGTAGAAAAATTGAGGGATAATAGACCACTATAAAGCCCAGTGTTTCAGTAGGATACTTCAGGGTCTTTATACCATTTGACCAATGACTGGTGCTAGGCATTATCGGAGAGGGAGCAGTGGACTACAGTGAGTAAACCCAGAGTTCCACATAGGCCAAAGATGGGATGGCTGTTTCTCTTGCCTCAATGGCATTAGCGAAGCAAATGGGTTTTTACAATATCCATCAACTTTCTAGGGCCTGATTACAAATGACCATACTTATTTCACTTTCTTTCATAACTTGGCAAGGTGGAGTTTGAACTTTAGCCTCTAGGATGTTAATCCACCTTTATAACTGCTGAACCCTTTCTCTCATGAAGTTTACGTTGACTGGAAATATTCAAACTTGATTCCAGTGTCATCTATCCAGACAATCGTCAGATATGAGATAGCAAGAACTGCAGATGCTGGAGTCAGAGATAACACAATGTGGAACTGGAGGAACACAGCAGGTCAGGGAGCATCAGAGGAGCAGGAAAGTAATCAGATATAACTTCTCCTCCCATATGCAAAGCAGGTCCTCTAATGATTTATCCTTGACCTCACCTATTTCTCATCTACATGTGGATCTTCATAATATACCAGTTCTAGATAAGCACAGATGACACACATCTCTATCTCATCAGCACCTCTCTGGTTTGTCATACTGCTTGCTTGACTGCCAGTATTGGCATAAATTTTCTCCAACTACATAGTGGGAGAATTGAAAGGAAGGTTTTTGCCCTTATTCATTCAAAGAATTTGGACCTCACTGACTGGGCCAAACTTTTTTGCTCATCACCTTCGCAAAGGTGGTGGTGAACTGGTCTCTTGAAAGTCTGCAGTTTTTGCAGTGTATGGACAGTCACGATACTATCAAAAAAGGGGTTTAAGGATTTTGATGAACAAACAGTGATATATTTCCAACTCTGGATGGTGAGACTTGATAGGAAACTTGCAGCTTGTGATGTTCCCAAACATTTACTGTTATTGTCCTTCAAGATGTTAGAGGTCGTAGGTTTAGAAGGTGCTGTCAAAGAAGATTTGGTGAGTTACTGCATTGCATCTTGTATAAAGTACAGACTGCTGCCACTGTGTGTCAGTGGTACAGGGACTGAATGTTGATGGCAGTTGATAGAATGCCAGTCAAGCAGGATGCTTTGTCTGATAGTGTCAAGCTCCTCAAATGTTAGTACAGCTGCACTCACCCAGGGAAATGGCGAGTATGGCACTGCACACCTGACCATTGCCGTGTAGATGATGTAAAGTATTGGGGAGACAGGAGGAGAGTTACTTGATGCAAAATTCTTAGACTCTGACCTGCCACATAATGTATATGGCTGGTCCAGTTCAGTTTCTGGTCAATGATAATCCAAAGGATTTTGACAGTGAAGAATTCACTGACGGTAATGTCATTGAATGTCAAGAGATGATGGGGGAAGATTCTCTCTTTTTGGATGTGGTCATTGCCTGGCACTTCTGTGGCACAAATGGCATATCAACATGGTCATTGTCCAGGTCTAGCTGCATATTGACACAGATTGCTTCGATATCTAAAGAATTGTGAATGGTGCTGGAATAAGCTCCTTCTGGTACAATATCCTCCCTACAACACTGATTCTACTCTCTGCCTAGTGACCACCAATATGCAAAATTAGACAATTTCTCTGATATCTGATCCAAGATGTGCTTTTCACCTGTTTCTCTTCTCTCACTAAGACACCCATATGATTACCTGATTATTACAGCCCATTTGCTGCTGAAATGCCAACTGGTACTTTTGTTACCTTTGGACTCAACCATTTCAATACTTCCTTTGCCAACCTCTGACACTGCATCCTCCAAAAAGCTCATTCAAAATTCTACAGCCCACATCTTAATTAACATGTGTTTTATTCCTTTACCACCCATGTTCGCTGACATATATTGGCTCTTGAACCATTAATTCCTAAATTTTAAAACTCTCAACCTGGCTTTAAAAGCCCTTTGTTGTTTCACTTTATCTCCCACTTCCCCAACCCCTCCTTGACGAAGTTTCTTAGCCTTATGTTTGTCCGCACTCCTCTAAGTCTGGTCTTTGTTTTTCTTGTTCCACCTGTGGTGGCCACTGTTTTTTAATCAAAATCCTTCAGCCCCTTTTGTGATAGTATTGTGAGTGTCCCTAACCCTAAAGACTGCAGAGGCAGAGGTTTAAGAAGGCAGCTCACCAACACCTTCGCAAAAATAAATAGTGATGGGCAAAAAATGCTGGCCCAGCCAGCGACGTGCAAATCCCCTGAGTGAATAAGATGTGCTGTGTGATGTTTTCCCAAGATAATGACTTCGTATAAATTAAATTTTTGTTTCATTAACATATTTCTGAGAAACATGGACAGGCTAAATTTAACCAGTCTCTACCTAGATTCTCAAAAACACAAGTTCGCAGCCAACAGTCAGCCCCCAGGTTCCAAAAGGTAAGGTTTCTCCACAACAAACAGATTTTCCTTGAGCAACACACGTTACCCACAACCTCTGTCATTAACCCTACTCCTTCACAGACTTACTTTAAATAAAGCACAATAACTTGCATCACGCTCCAACAACAGTTAAAGACACATTACCATTTCTCTCTCTTCCTCCAGGATGATTGGCTCTCTTGTTCGTTCCCACAGCCGTAAAGATTTATCATGAGAGGAAGAAACAATGTGATCTCCGTTTGGACTAATGGCAATACACCATACCTCTCGATGATGACCCTGTTAGGAAAACAAATTAAAAAAAACACAATAACCAGACTTATTGGCAATTATACCGGCTTCATAAATTTATAAAGAACTAAGCAAAGCAATCATAATTTGCAAACAACTACAGGAGAACATATATCGATAGAGGCATTTAGTTTGCTGATAACACTAAAACTAATTCATGTGGAATACGAATCAATATTTACAATAGTTATATAAAGCAAAGAAATGCAGATGCTGGAGATCTGAAACAAACAAAAACAGAAACTGCTGGAGAAACTCAGCAGGTCTGGCAGCATCTGTGGAGAGAAAACAGCATGAACATTCTGAGTCCAGAGCTCTGAACAAGGATCACTGGGCTTGAAATGTGAACAGTGTTTTCTCGCCACAGATGCTGTCAGACCAGCTGAGTTTCCCCAGCAATTTGTCTTTTAGTTTGTTTACAATATTGATGATGTTTAAGACCTCCACAACTACATGGTCAGCACCAGTCGGATTCCAGTAGGCAGTTAACTCATTAAAGGACTGATATTTAGAATGACAAGATTAAGATTCTGAGCTGTGGAACTTTTCAGTGAAGTAAAACAATAAATGAAGAACTCTCAAACCAATCTTATAACTTAGTGATCTCTAAAATTTATTTCTTACAAAGACATTTTCTTAGTGAGTTTATATTTTTCAGCATTTTCGTCCTTTAAGAATGTCATGGCTGCCTCATGACAATATCTCTTCCTTAAATTCAGGCATTCTTTCATTACCAGTCAACACAGACCCATTGGTTCAACTCATCTGTGCCGACCAGGTTCCCCACTAAACTAAGATAACAAGGTGTAGAGCTGGATGAACACAGCAGGCCAAGCAGCATCAGAGGAGCAGGAAAGCTGACATTTTGGGCCTAGACCCTCCTTCAAAAAGTGGGGGAGGGGAAGGGGATTCTGAAATAAATAGGGAGAGAGGGGGAGGTGGAGAGAAGATGGATAAAGGAGAAGATAGGTGGAGAGGAGACAGACAGGTCAAAGAGGCAGGGGTGGAGCCAAGAAAGGTGAGTGTAGGTGGGGAGTTAGGGAGGCGATAGGTCAGTCCAGGGAGGACGGACAGGTCAAGGGGGCGGGATGAGGATAGTAGGTAGGAGATGGGGGTAGGAGGAGGAGATAGGTGGGATGAAGGACAGGTTAGGGAGGCGGGGACAAGCTGGGCTGGTTTTGGGATGCGGTTGGGGGAGGGGAGATTTTGAAGCTTGTGAAGTCCGTGGGCTGCAGGGTTCCCAAGCGAAATATGAGGTGCTGTTCCTGCAACCTTCGAGTGGCATCATTGTGGCACTGCCGGAGGCCCAGGATGGACAAGTCGTCTAAGGAATGGGATGGGGAGTTGCAATGGTTCGCGAATGGGAGGTGCAGTTGTTTGTTGCGATCCGAGCGTAGGTGTTCTGCAAAGTCGTCCCCAAGCCTCCGCTTGGTTTCCCCGATGTACAGGAGACCACATCTGGAACAGCAGATACAGTATACCACATTAGCAGATGTGCAGGTGAACATCTGCTTGATGTAGAAGGTCTTCTTGGGGCCTGGGATGGGGGTGAGAGGGGAGGTGTAGGGGGAGGTGTAGGGGGAGGTGTAGGGGGAGGTGTAGGGG